>BMAO01035206.1:0-93422 GCA_019973975.1 Trichonephila clavata
ACGTTAGTAACCCTAAGCAATAAACCATTATTGAAAGAAAAATTTAATATTGTATTTGACGGGTAAGTGAACTCGTTTTTTGACGTTTGAATAGGGTGGAGGATGGATTTTAGTTTGTTACCTGAAGACATAATCTCTGCTGTAAGTTCTTAATAAAAGAGTGATTTTTCTATTCTTAAAAAAATTATTCTCTTCTAATTTGTTATCAGGTAAGCTATTAATGTTTGATGTTGTATTTGAAAATTATGTTAAGTACAAGCCAGATTTTTCGAAAACACTGTATGTCGCCAAATGTATACAGTATGCGTTTGTTTTATAAGTAAATAACAGCGGTAGCCTAGTAATCAGGGTAATGGACTCGTGGCTGGAATGTCATGAGTTCGAACCTATTACAGCTGAAGACCTGCCTTGCAAATGGGGCTGAAACATTTTAAATATGTCGAAGGCTGAAACGTCCTCCCGTTGGTGAGGTGTGGTATGCAGGAGAGGTAAGCCAACTGAAGTGTCATCCTCGTCACATGGCAGTGGTTCCAAAATTACGAGGTCCGTCACGTAAAACCCTCGAATAACTAAAAAGTGTGAAGAAAAAATTCATTAACACACTCACTTTATAAGTAAATATAAGGGGTGTTTTTGGTGTCCATGTTTTTAACTTAGTTTGCTCTGCTTTTAGGATGTCTAGACGACTAAGATTTGATGATATAGAATTTACTAACTTGAATAGAAAAGGCAGGTATTTCTAAAGACGAAGAGGATACGGGGGATCTGAACGGTCAACCATACTACGATTATCATCTGGACCTACAATATCGAATAAACGATTTAAAGGACAATAATGAGATGAAGACAGTGAAAGTCCTCCCTCGACCATGGAAGAAGTGTCGTTGGACAACTCCAGTAATCCAGGTTTAAGACCTTCTAATTGTCAACCACATTCAAGCCTTCTAGGTGCTGAAGCTTGGAGGCCATGAAGATGAGAACCTATATGGAAAGAGTGTAATTTGCAACACAATGAAGAACGTATACGTATCATACGAAATACAGACCTTTCCCCTAATATAGCTGCGCTTGAAACATCATTCCAATTTTTTTTCGAATTTATAAATGAGAATATGCTCACTGTTATTGTGGAACAAACAAATTTACGCATCACTCAAAAATATCTCCAACTGTCCTCCTGTGACTGCTACTGAAATACACCAATTTCTAGGTATCATCATATTTATGTTCGTGTACCATTACCCAAATGTTAGATCCTACTGGGGTAAATATGGCTTCAATCATATATGACAGACGATGATGGGAAATATATTTGAAAGAATTAGATATGTGAAATTCATTTCAATGATACTGCACAGTACAAGACTGTAGAACATCTCCAAATCATATGATCGTCTTCTTAAAATTAGATCTGTTGTAGTATATTTGAACAAATTGTTCGTGAGAGGGGCGCCATTTGACCAGAGGATCTCTTTAAATGAGAAAATATGCGTTCAACAAAAGGTCATTTTATGAAACAATATTTACCAAATAAACCCCGTAAATGAGGTTTCAAGTTGTTTGCTTTGTTTTCACTCTCTGCATATGCTTATAGTTTAGAAATATATTCTACTAAACAAAATATTGACAACTGATCTGATGAACATGATGTTGGTGTAGTCGGTAATACAGTGATGAGATTGTATCGATCAATTCCACGAAAAAATGAACCATATCCTATATTTTGATAATTTCTATACATTTGTTGCTCGGCTGTATTCCCTATGAACTCAAGGAATATATGTATTTGGTAACATTCAAAAGACCCACTTCGCAAAGAATTGCAAACATCCAGGTTGTAAAGGATTTTCACGGACTGGCTGCATCAAATACAAGGTTGCTTTATATCATGGCAAAAATTGCAAATGTTTTGTTCTTTTTCCTTCATTCAGGAAATTCCTATACTAATGAATAGAAAATATATGACTTTTGCTTACGCCTAAAGTAATTTTAGCAATAAGCTCAAATTGTTGCCAAAAGTCTACATCCTACTTTTTTTAAAAAATAAACATTCTATATTACTAACCTGGATTTTTTTAAATTATTTTTTACTTAACCCATGACTAATTTTTTCTATAATATACGATTTTTTAAAATTCAAAACAAATAATCATGCATTTAAGGGTTAAGTGTACAGCACAAAGTTAAAATGTGGAACATTGACCAAATATTAAAGTTTTTTACTTATTTAAATACTCTATATTAACTTTCGACTAAACGCAAAAATTTTTCTTTGAGGGGTGGGGTATGTATTTTTTACTGAGTTATAGGGTAGTTTAGATTTAGTCATCTATTGCCACGCCCCTTTGTTTACACTATAATGCCATGCTAACAACTTTTATGTACCTAGACCATAAGAATTTTGTTTACTTTAGACAAAGCCTCGCTAATTTTATTGTAAAATATTAATTTATCAAGTTCAGGCAGTATCTGACAGTATCTTTTTAACAGTATCTGACACTGAAATTGACATTGCAATTGGCTTACAATTCATTCAAACTTGCGTATGCATTTTTCGTTCGATTTTTTTTTTTTTGAAATTCACATTGATTCTACCAAAGAAAATATTTTTTTCAGAATAAAAGCTCATTTTAAATTACATTTATTGTTGAAAGTTATTACCATGCATTTATATCATTGAGATATAAGAAACATAAAGGTCATTTTGCTAAAAAGAGAAAGATGCTGTCTGAAAATAGTAAGAAGCTATGGCATACATCTCCGATATTTTGAAGGAAAAAAAACCAGTGATACTATGATATTGCAGTGAAATGAATCATCTGACCCAGTACATTTTCCAGCCCTGAAGCAAGTGGTATTTTTACCCACACGGCTGTGTTTTCTGAACTATTGTAGAAAGAACCATGAGGTTAATGCCCCATGCTACCATGCCAAGGCTAAAAATACGGAACTTATTTGAGAATCATGTCATGAAAGCTATGGAAGTGTATATTGAAAATTCCAAGAGGAGGCCAAAAACTCACATGATATAAACAAAAAGCTAGTGAGCGCCTTCCTATCCGTAGGCAGAGGAAATGCTGCTTTAGAAACTTTTTCGTTTGTGCTTAACATGCCAACAATGGATAGAAAAACATTTGCCAAATGCATGCACAACTTATACGTAAAAAGCAAATAGATGAAAAAAACAAAATGTCACGTCAAGCAGCTAGAGAAGCCCACATAAAAGTAAATGCCTCTCTAAAATTTCAGGAAATCATTGGTGCGAGTGTGTCGTGTCACGGTACGTGGGAAAAGCTAGGGCATACATCTAACCTAGGATTAGGAATAATCATCGATGTCCTTAGTAGACTAGCCTTTGACTTTGAAGTGTTAGCAAAATGTTGTCAGAATTGTGTAGTTACTGGTCGAGATATGGGAGTTGATAGTGCGGAGTTTCACATATGGCAAAAAGGACATGCGGATGAGTGTGACAAAATTTTTGATGGAATTTCTGGAGCCATTAATAATTATGCGGATATTATGTGGATACAGTCAATTAGTGATTGCCAAATTAAATTTATTTCCATACTGAGTGAGGGTGACTCAAAAACCTTTCAATTTTGTCAGAAAATAAAATATATGATTCGAGTGTAAAAATCTAAAAGAAAGAGTGCCTAAACCCTATCGTGAAGGTGCTCATATCATTACGCAAAAAAATTAAAGATTGGGAGGTGAAAAAGGTGACTTTTGGTGGACATAAGCAGGGAATGCTTACATAAAAAAACATTAATGAAGTTGCAAAACTATTACAAAAAGTCAGTAAAAGATAATTTTTCAGGCACCCAAAAAATGAAAACTGCTATATATGCTAGCCTGATGCATTACTCGTCAACTGAAGAAAACCTACCGTATTATGAGTGTCCGGAAGTGGAAACCTCGTAGTGTTCTATAAAAGAGCAACAGCTAAAGGTGAAATACCATAGTCACCATAGTTCCATGAGAACTTACTTCTCTCTCTCTCTCTCGTGCGTGCGCAACAAGTAACAGAAAAATTGTTCATGTTTATTAGTGTTTAGATTCAGACTCCATTCTTTGAAAGATGCGCCAGTAGCAAAGACGCAAAATTTAAATGAAAGTCCGCATCGTTGCATTTTGGTTAAAGTGCAGGAAAGAGGTATTTGTCTCCAAAAGGAGGCCGAAAATAGCAGTGATAGATGCCATCGAAAAGAATAATTTGGGTTACAAGAAAGTTTTCGACTCGAAAAGGGACTCATACCTAAATGACAGTTTTTCTATGACTATTGCTGAAAGACAAGATAAACGATGCATTTTCTCAAAACAATTCTGCTAAAGATGAGAAATGAAACAAAAAGTACTGCAAGTATAAATGTTAGCCTATCCTATAATGCTGGTTCTTTTTAATTTTTGTTACCAGACTTAGCAAACTTTTGCTTTTATGTTTAACTGTTTTGGATTTTTGTAATTTAAGCGTGAAATATTTTATTTTGCCCGAAACCAAAATTCAAAATGTTCTTGCGTCAACCGTTTGTCTGATTGTAACAAAACTTTCCAAAAAGTATTCTTCTAATGTGTAGTCTTAACTTCTAGGATGCATTGTAGTAAGAAGAAATTAAAGTTTATTATGATAAGTCATTAAAATTAAATGAACATTTCATATAAAAATATGAATTTCCCCATATTTTGTAAATTATTATATTAAACAATACAATGTATGCGTTAATTTTTAATGAATTGCTTAAAAAACCAAATCAGGTAGAAATTTCGAATTTAAAAGAATTAAAACGCATGAAACGTCTTCAAATTTTTGAATTGCTATTAATTTTTTTTAATTTTAAATTCCTTAAAAAATATATATTCATTTTTTTTCTTACCAAATTTTTTTATATGGTTTCAGTTATAACAAAAATATAGGCAGACACAAAACTTGGAGCATGTATGTAATGTATGTAACTAATTTATTAAAAAAAATTACTAATCACTTAAGCCCCCATACGGGATCTTTTTTTTTTTCTTCTTCTTCACAAAGCAATCTATACAGTAACTATTTTGCAATTTGAAGATATTGTTATCAATGAAGGTAATGACAATGGGATCATCTTACTTAGAAACTTTTAATTCTGCAACTTATTTCTTATATGATTTTGAGAACATTATTCGTTTAGTTTTTATTAAATTATAATAAAGGCTTTACGTATCACTTACTTCTTTTAAATATTAAAAAAAACCACTACAAATTCATTTACATATATGAAATATATAATGTATAATATATAACGGAGTTACCTATATAGATACATATGGGATACTACCTTAAACAAATATTAACTGAGAATTACAAATGGAGGGGTTTTTAGTATTTTCATCAATCATATTTAAATTTAAAATGCATGCTTATAGAATATAAATGTCTTTCAAAAAACCCAAAGCTATATTTATCAAGTTTTAAAAGAAAACAAATGAATAAAATTTTGTTTCGGGGTTAAATATAATCATTTCTAAAATATGATTTATTCTTTTATCTTACTTACATTTGAGCCCTACAAATACTCTACTTTAAATTTAACGGTCTTTGTGTGTATAAGAACATTTATTAACAACATGGAAGGAAAATTCATCGCAACTCATCTACAAAAGAATATCAAGTTATAATAATATTAAGAACGTTTATCTTAGCTGTAAAATATTACTTGATGATATTAAAATCACAAAACACGGGTAATTTGTAAACATTACTAATTTCTGAATTTTAAGAGTAACATTTACTTGTCAGAGAAATGTAAATCTACCTCATTTAACACATTAGATCACTTTCAGATCTTTGATTATTATACTAAGTCAAAATCATTAAAATTTTAGAATAAGCGCAAGGAAATAAATTACTTTTAAATCTATAAATCCTGGGATAATCAATTTTGCTAGTTTGTTGATATAGTTTAGAGACGCATACATTTCGTTAAAATTGTTATACAGGAATTGAAAATCTTCGAAATTAATTTTATTGCCCTTGCGATGTGAAATCAACCCATTAAATGGAGATGTATTCATTGATTCGAGAACACGGTCAAACTGTTAGATATTTCCAATATTCTTCGCATTCTTAATTATTAAAGATATATTCGAGTGTCGTGCTCATTTAAGTTTAAGTAATTTTAATTGAGATTCGTATATGATTACAAAAAAAATAAAGTGAAGTTTTCTTGGCAAAATATCCTTATTAAACAAAGCAATTCCAAAGCGGACCTCAGAGACACATCGAAAGGCTTAGGAATAATGAATGTGTATGCAGCTATCTGAAATGAATAAATTATAGCTTTTATTTTCGAGAAATTGGTTAATTTCCAAATACCCTTCAATAAACGTTGTTAAAAGGATTATAGTAACACATACTTATCGTTAGGTTTAAAAAAATTAACCCTTCCTGAATAATTATATCACTTTTTTTTATCATGTTTAATTCCAAATAAATTATAGATTGTAAATAATTTATAAAAAGTAATAAATAAATAAATTATTGATTAATTCGAATTGTCTACTTTATATTAACTACTTCTCGACTTATTTCCAATTTTGAGAGTTTTACGATAAAAAAAACTGATTGATTGGTTGTTTATAATCCTCTCACCTTGATATTTATCTATTGGCAGCTACCCTTTTCATTTAAATCAGGATCATATGTTATGAAGAATGGAAACTGCTTGTAATTTTAAGCAGGTGTGGGAAAATCATTTTACTTCATAAATTTTGGAATGATTTGTACAAAAAAATAAGATAATCCCTTTAAAACATTTGTAATCTGAAATGATTTTTGGCTTTTATGAATTTTGTTTTAAGAGACTAATATCAGAGTTATAATTTTGTTCTATACAATTCATGCATGAGATGTATAATAAATACATTAGTAACATATATTATTTCATAAATATTATTGCAGCCACATACGATTAGAATGTAAAGCATATATTTTGTTTGAAACAATGTATTTAACCCTTAAATACTTTTTGTTAACATATATCAGGTTCAATAATAGCATCTAAGGTGTCAAAAATTTGAGTAACAGCTTGTAAAAGAATTTTCAAATTTGTACACTCATGTCCAAAATTAAGATCACTGTACAAACTTTGCACATACGTCGACGGCTCAGAAATTTATTTTTAATAGGAAATAACGATTCAACGAATTTTTACCAATGCATTGCGACACCTTTATTCAATCTCGAATGAACAACTACCACACAGAGAGAAGAAACAAAAAACGAAGTACAAAAAAGGGGGATTGTTCCATTTCTCCGTACAAGAGGGGTGGGGTGAGAAGAGATGACGCAATGGTCCGTAACATCCGCCCCACGTTGAAATAACAAATTTCAAACATACATCAATATAGAAGTGGACTGTTACAAATTATCAATAAACACAATTTTTTACAATATACAAAGCTAAATAATTCAAAATATTTACAAATATCAAAATAACAAATACAAATACAACAAATATCAAAATAACAAATACAAATACAACAAATATCAAAAATAATAAGCAAGAAAATATACAATTATACAGAGGGTATTAAATTTGCTACAGGCAGAATTGCGATGCTATTGATAGACCTTTTCAAAATTTTATCTTTTATTTTACTTTCACTACACGTACCAGGCCATCTGAACCAGGTATGACTTCCGTGATTCTGCCTAAGCACCATTTGCACCGTATATTATGATCCATAAATATAGACCGGATACATAGCACCCAGAAAAACCTCAAATAGGCTGCCAGGATATCATCCCTATAGCTCTGTGAGTTGACAGTACCTGCATCGAAAATGTACAGAGATGTACCACTGCCCTGCATTATGCCACCACACACAAGGTTCTCCCTAACAACCAAATTTTTCGATTTTTTTACGTAGGAGGGATGACAGGAGCTCCAGTTAAAGAAATTATGAGAATGACTTTGCCTGGTACATTTTGACGCATGACTGAAAAAAAAACATATCAAAATTCTTTTGGTATTCAAGACTGATCTTTTCAGCTCCACAATATATGTTACTTCTTGCTAGAAACAGTCAAAGGAGCGTACCAGACTGGACGCCGGGGGTAAAGGTCAATCTCTTAAAAACGGCTTTAGACTGCTTGCTTAGAAATTCTTCCTCCAGACCCAGAAGCAAGATGAGAGGCCTTTGTCTGCCTATGTCGTCATTCACGTAATGCCCAGTATCGACCCTGTGCCGATATCGGTGCTCTCTTTCGACCATAATTGACCTTCCTAGTGACAGTACCTGTTGTTTGGAATTGATCCCATAACAGGGGAACCACTTTCAGGTGACTTGTACCATACGAGGCACCACCGTTTCAGACTGACTACCTTCAAACCTGCAAACTGGCTCACCATCTCAAGAAATCATCTAAACGATTAAAAAAAGGCATTCTTACTACAAACAGACTAATGTGTTAGTTTTAATGCAACACTCACAAAACTGGAGGAAAAATTTCCATATGCTTAATCTATCTTAATTCTGTAATTATGCAAAAACTACCACTAAACACCTTTTCCTAAACTGAAGTTAGAAATTGCACTACTTGTGTTCTTAAAAACATATAAAATAAAAATTGTATAAGTTTTTCTTGACTCATTTTAAAATTATGACTAAAAGCATGTTTTTGACCTTAATTTTGAATATGAGTATACACGCTTCATGTGATTCAAAAAGTATTTATATACGTAACTAAGCCTTTTCTATACATTTTTAAAAATTATTTTTAACCTTTTTTAATGTAGAACCAACTATTTAATCCACCATTGAATTTACATTTACACTCTCATTAATCCTTTAAAACACTTTGAAAATGACAAAATCTTTTCAAATAAATTTATATTTTAGATAAATATGATTTCAGCCCTTTTTTAAATTGCATTTTAGTCTCAAAGTATTGCTACATATTTCTTAAATGCCTTACAAAGTGTTTTCATGTTTCGAATGAATCAAACTATTACAGTTTTGCTTCCTTTGAACAAGTCCATATGTGTTGCGTATAAAAAGATTATTTATCATCAAAGGAAGCATTATAAATACAAATAAGTTGGAGGAAAATTGAAAATAACAGCTAATACTTGTATTTCATTTCAATTTCTATTAGGCTAGTAACTGGTATTAAAAGATGTCACTTTCTGTTTACTATGTACCTACAAATTATTTAGCGTGCTATTTACTCAAAATGTATAATCATAGATTATACGGAATTATCACAAAAAATAGAAAATAGCACAAAAATAATATTTTTTTAATATTTAACTAAGCAGAGCCATGCAACTGTAATCACCTGTCTGAGGTGATGAAATTTACTAAAACTGGTTTTTTAGAAGACACTCAACCAAATGATTGCAGGACATTCTACTGATGTATAAAAAAGTGAATAGCACATGAGATAAATTAGTAGTAAAATTATATGTGTAATCTTATAAATAATCTGAATTAAAGATATTTAACACTTTATAGAAAGGGCGTCATTTTAAAATTATAGTAAATAACTTCAAAATGAGGGGAAAAAAAGAATTTTGAAAGAATTATTAATACAACTTTAAAATATTTGTGCAAAATATCAAGCATGCAGAAAATAGAGTATATTGTGGGTTACATTCTCATTTCCATCACCATTTTAATTTTAATTCCTTTTTTACATTGAAGACAAACTGGATCTTTTAGAACATTCCTTTACAATTTTTTAATTCTTGAAATGAAAGCGATATAGTATTGTAATTCTTTCAATTTAGTGAAATAAGATAAATTGTACTGAAATATGAGTATTTCCTGTTCACTTTTCAGCCACTCTATTAACATGAAATACTCAATCAATAAAAATAAAGATGAAAACGTTCCTGGTACATTTTCCCACTACTGTAGCTCTAAAAGTAAATTTTGTGAGAAGCAATAAATAATAACAATAATAATAAATTAAAATTATTAAAAAACTAGCGTCATACAAAAATTAAATCATTTTTTATGATTCAATAAAACAATTTTATCCGTATAATGATCGCAAATAATATAATTTAGCAACTAAATAAACATATAATAAATTTTATAAAAAATGAACAAAAAAATTTTTTTTACCAAATTTTATAAAAAAAAAATTATGAATTGAACCCACTCTTTTGTTGTTTAAATTAATTAGCTGTCTTTTTTCCGTTAATTTCTGAATATATGTTTGATTTAATTTTTAATTCTACAAGATTAAAATATAAAACATAAATCGAGTGGATTCATTAGTGCAAATAAATATATTTTAGCCAGAAAGCGACCTCTTACGCACGAAAAAAGTAGAAGAAAAAAATCTCTGACAGTCCTTACATTAAATAAAATAAATCTTATACCAATGCATCTCGAGACAAATCTCAGATTTTTCTCTGAATGCAATATATCACATTACAAAGGGCTGGGGAAAATATTTCAACATTACGTTGCCAAAAAATAATTTGATGAAACTTGTATTGAAAAGATATGATATATGGATATTTTTTAAATGTAATGCATTCGTTTCTTTTAGAAAAATATTTTTCCTATAACTCAATAGTTTAAAATTGCTTGTTTGACTCGGCGACACTCGGGAAATATTTCAATTGGAATTTTTAATCCGATATTGTGTCGAGAACAACGAGTGATCCCATTAACTATTCCACTTCAGAACAAATATCGTTGGAGAATGGGATCTCAGGGAAAAAGAAAAATAATGTTCTGCTTCAAGAAGAAGAAATCGATGTTTTCGATGGGTTTGGGGTTTTGTTTTACTCTCACCTCTCTCAACCTTCCCCCACACCTCCTTCATATTTGTGAGGAGAAAGGATAAAATAATTGGCTGAACAGAAATGGTTTTTGATTCTTTTACTCTTTTTTAATGCTACTGGAATAAAATATCACTGAATTTTATAAGTTAATTTGTATTGGGTTACTGCAAAATAAGTACTTGTATATTGTACTAATATTCAAATTATTTCTTTAAAAAGAAACATTTCGAGACATTTTACTACAAAGAAACATTAGTGGTAGGAATATTTAGAATAAAAACATATCGAATCACATTAGCTAACACTTTATGCAAAGAAAAGTTTGCTTTGATAATCGGGGGAAAAACAAATAAAAGACTCGTTTTCTTATTTGTCTTCAACCTTGCTGTGTAATGTATTTTGCATTGTGCAAAGATCTTTTAAAGAGTTTCTCTGTGATTGGCTTATAATTAACGTCTTAATAAGAAACAATACAAGGCCGTTTGAAGACACATCTCAATTTGAATCGCTGTCAAATGAACTTACACACCACACATTTTGCGAAATAAAATATAAAGCTATATTGAAGAAATACTTGAATCTTTGCTGATTTTACATGATTCAGACCTTATAAACTGCGGTAGCATCACAACTGAGCTACTTAACCGAAAGAATGTCGGTCAACACTGTTAAAGGGAGAAATTTTCTTTCCAAATTCATGTACTAATTCTTACTCGTAAAGCATCTACATCAAATTATAAGCAATTACAGTTTTCGTTTTAAAAAGTGCATATACATAACGACATTCTGAACATTTGAAAATACAAGTGTATTTTGAAAAGCTTTTGTGAACAAATCTTAAAAATTTAAGTATAAACTGTATTCATACGGTTCACTTCTTTTATTTTTCTATTCTACTTTTATTTTTGTGACGTGTAGATGATGACTAAATCAGTAGTTAGTGTAGCCACCATTGTTGACTATAACCACTGCCACACGCCACGGCATAGAAACAAAGATGCTTTGGATGTATCCTTAGGGTACAGCAGTCTATGCCAGTCCTTCCTTATATTGCCAAAGTTGATCTGGTGTAGCAACGGATGGTGTGCCTCGAGCTAGTCACTGTGCAAGCATGGACCACACGTTTACGACTGGCAATAAATCGGAACAACAAATAGGCGAAGGAAGAAATCCAATCTGATGGGTAAAGAACTCTTGAATCTAGCTTGTCACGTGTGGTCGTACATTATCCTGTTGGAATATGGCTGATGGCAAGCACTGGATGTATGGGGGAACCACGGTCTCCAATAACCCATAGATGTAGTGCTAGCCTTAGAGTGTACCGGCAATGTGCAAAAGAGGTGTGCGGCAGTAAAATCTAATAACACCCCCAAAGAATTATACCGGGTGCAGGGCTAATGCGGCGATGCATGACGCAACAGTTCAGTAATATCTCACCACGGTATCTCCAAATTCGAATCCAACCATCGTGATGTTGCAAGTTGAAGCGGGATACATCAGTAAACACATGTCGTTCCATTTCGTTGACCATGCCCGCCATTCATTACACCATTAGAGGCGCAAACGCCTGAGGTTTCCAGGGAAGGTTCAACGAAGCAATGGACGGCTTGCAGACCTTCAACTCTATTGCAAACGGCATCAAATGGTACGAGCGAATGCGTAACAGAGTGAATTTGTTGAACTATGGTTCGTTAAGTGGTTGCGCTATCAATCACTGTCATGCCGAAATCCTCCTGTCATCACGGGCAGTGCTGATGATGGACCGACGGGGATAATTGCACCTACCTGGGGAAGTGGTGCAACGAGGTGGGTGCGATCATCTTCGTCAGTACATCGTTTTTTTCTGCATCCTGCGATGACCAATCCACCTCACAGTTGCTTGGTTTCGTCCAACACACTGACCGAATTCTCTGAAGGATAATCCGTAATTCGTATTAATTATTTTTCTTCCTTGGTCAAATTTAGAAACTTAGTCAAAATACACTTGACGTCTTCCATGAAGCATAGGTAAACAGCTTACGCCAAAAAAAAAATGCAGTACTTTAAATTGTCAATCTCTTGTCCCTTTATATAGTGCTTGCGATTGGCGCTACGATCACTCGTAATATGCAACTGGGCTATAATGCTAATGATTTGCATATTTCATCGCTGACAATGCATGGTGTAAATTTCACATGAACTGCATGCTTCCTTCAGGGAGTTGCATTTTGTGTGGCCAGTAGTGTATGTATGTAGTGACTTTTATGCAAAGTGTACCTATAGGTAAGAACATGTTTTGAAAATAAAAATAAAATAGTTATTGATTAGTAATTGCTCGTACAGATTTATTTATAATTTAAAAAGATTTTTTTTACATTAAAAGATACATAAATATTAATATCATCCAATGTAAAACTATTACATTTGTGCATAGCTTTTAATTTTAATAAAAAAGTGAGGAGCATTTAAATTTTGAGCAAAAAAGTTCATTTTTCCATAAAGAAGACACCCCAGTTACCTTATATAGATTTTAAATTATTTCATTTTTCGGCAACTTCTATAATTCATTTAAGTGTTCTTCAAAATTAAAAAAAAGATGCTGTACAGTCCTGGTTATAATGTTTCGCACAATATGTTTATTCAATTTTTACGCGTATTTATAATAACAATTATTACTTATCAGGCCATTTTCAAAGCCATAGGTCAAGGTATCTCCGTATTATCAATGTTTTATAGGAATCTATCATTTTGCTTCTAAGCATATTTTTTATTCCTTTACTTACATCTTAAATTTTCCTCCAAATGCTTCCGAGGTGAGGAGAGAGCAGAATAATATGTTTCCTTATTTGACGAAGGGAAAAAAATATTTAATCGTATAAAATATAGTTTCATTATTTTTTTCAACATCCGAGGATTTTTTAACATTTCTTTCCATTTTCAAAATATTTCTATCTTTCACTTAGAAAATAATTTGTCTAGCTCATTATGTAGAAGTGTTAACAAAATACGCACGCACATAATTTAAATAATTCTAAATTACTTTGTTATACAATTTTTAAAAAAATTCTCTAATTTTTTTTTTGCATTTAACTACTTTTGATTTCCGTATGATTACTGCCGTTTTAAAAGCGATCAAAAATAATTTACGTTTGAAGAAAGTAATTATTATTTAACAATTTCATTAAATAATGTTTAGAAAAATGTTTTTTTTTTCAATCTACTTGTCTTTCTTATATCACACCAAATGTTTCATAATATAACAAATTTTTCAAAACTTTTTTGTTTTGTTTTAATCAATTGAAAGTAGATTCTGATTTATTCATGTGATAAATATATTCTTGAAGACAAATGGCAAAATACGAGTATATTAAAAAAAAGTCAAGTTAATTACTAAAATCAATTTATTTATCACTTTTATATATTTCTTTTTCTTATCAATAGTATATACTTTTTCCTCTATTTGTATCTAAAGGCCACAAAAAGGAGTAACATTATCAATTATAACAACGCGAAATCAATGCTTCTTTGATCCATCAAGTGTTCTGAATCATAATATCATACATTTTAAAATAATAATCAAATTTACAAACTTGGCTTAAAATATAATAAAACATTTCGTATAACAAATGTAGGACCCTACATCACGTAATAGAAAAAAAAATTAAAGCATTCCTGGATGCTACTACAATTTATTGGTAACGAATGCATAAATACGTATGCATACACGACTCAAAGCACTTAAGAATTAATTTCCATCAGGTATTAGTAAATTAAGAGATCTTAAACGTCTTTTTTGCATTCCTAAATTATACCGATTCAATCTCCCCTGCAAACTGCATCCAAATGTATTTTGTATAAACTTAAACGCTTTTATTCATTTCACTCTCTAATACGTTTACCCAATAAGGAAAGGAGCTTGGAGCATTTAAGAAAGGTGAAAACAAATAGACCGGAATAAAATCTTGTTAAACTAAGCAATGAAAAATATCACCATATCTTATAAGTTTAAATCATAATTTTTCTTAATATAGGATTCTGCTCGTGAAATATTTAATTC
Source organism: Trichonephila clavata (assembly GCA_019973975.1). NCBI lineage: Eukaryota > Metazoa > Arthropoda > Arachnida > Araneae > Nephilidae > Trichonephila > Trichonephila clavata. Next base: position 14,812 of record BMAO01035206.1, read on the forward strand.
TATCCAATAACATTACCCACAATTAAACTAAAAATTTATTGAAACTCTTTTGGTAAAACATAAATTAAAATTAATGCAGAAAAAATGCCCTTAATACATATTTACATTCAGAAGATAAAATTATCCTAGAAAGCAATCAATTCAAGATACTTTATAAAATTAACATTCATGGCAAAATTAAGATACCGTGTTAATCACATATAATTCATTAAAAATTAAATATAAACGATTTTTCTTTTTTTTTCTAAAATCAAGTTACTCTGACTCCTTAGATTTAAATTAGTAATAATGATAACTAATACGTTTAAATAGCCAATAATCGAATGACTTTTTATATATAAAACTGGGAAAAAAACAATTGAAAATATTTTTTCATATATTTTTCTTTTTACATCAAAAATAATAAAATCTACGATAAGTATTCAAACAATAATTATGAGAGAAGTTAAGGAAGGTTGGATAAAAATGATCACTTTTTGCACGTTAGAGATCCTAATTAGCAAGTACTTTAAATATTTAATTCCTTTTTATGAAAGTAGGGGCAGATGAAACTAATCTTTGTCACGAATTTTGAAAAGAATACTTGCATCAGTGTCAAATTGAAGTCAAGGAATAACAGAAATTTATTGCAACCGGCTCTTTTTTTTTCTTCCAATGTTTCATTAGAATTACCAGATAAAATTTTTAAAAAGATTATAGTAACTCAGGAAATATGTATTTTTCTTCTTATTGCGTTTCTTTCCAAAAATGAAAAGGTGATATCATTAAGTGCATAATGATGATTATAACATACTTTAACAAACATTTTTATATCACGTCCATTGTTTTTTTTTAAATATGACTAAATTGTTTTTAATCTAAAATCCTTAACACAAGACTTTATCTATAACATAATGTAACCTGGCATGCATAAAATGAAGCTAAAAAAAGTAGACTATTATTTTTGAATACGGATAAGTGATATCCGTATTTTTTAAGCTGAAAGAAAGGGAACATGTTACATGTTTAATTCATTTAAAATTTATTAAATGTATGCTTTGCGTTTTTAAGCATAGCTGGAATTATTCAAATATTTTTTCGCTAAGAACTTTTTTATAAGAAACGCTAATAAACTGAATCAGTGAAGTGGTAAATAAACACACAAATAAATTTACCATACTGGTTTTACTATAATATTTCTGAACAATATATTAATAATAAAAACATAAATAAATATATATCAATGGAACAAAATAAGGCAATATATTTAATTAGAACACATATTTTTTTTTGTACATAGCTATTCCATCAGCCAAAATTTTATTAGGCCTATTCTAGTTTCGAACATGAGGTGGTTGCACGTGGATTGGGCATGCAGTTGAGAGGGGCTGTATGCGTTAGTAGTACACATATTTTACTTTTCACTAACTGGGATTAAGGACATTTACTACAATTCTAATTTAATTATGTTCTACATTTTGCCTAACAATTCTTGATAGGGCATGAATTTGTCTTAACAATACACTTTCAACTATTCTGACTATCTGATGAGTAAAAAGGCTAATATCATTGTATGGAATTAGGTTAGAAGCATAAAAAATGATGTATTTCAACCAAAAGTTAGCTTAAAGAATGGAAAGTTGGTACATTAATCACTTGTACAGAAAGTCAAAAAATACCAAAAAAAGAAAATTTACAATAGGCCTCGTTCGAATAACATCTTCGAAATAATAGTCAACAAGTGCAGCTCTGTGTGGTCTGGTGTTTTCATTTATTAAAAAAAAATTGATCTACTGCTGCTTGAAAATTCATATGTAGTGCTCCAGAATTTTATATTTATAGTGTTATGCATTCATCTGTATCAACAGAGAAGATATGGAGTAGTATAAAAGACTAATTTTAACTATCATTCTACCAGGAGTTATCGGTCCTTTGTAGGGTAGCCTTTATTTTTGATTACTGCTTTTCATCGATATTTCATTTAGCTGAAAATAGTTTTCCTTCCTGATTACCATGATGAAACTAAACAATAACATCCCCAATTAGTTCCTTTTTAATTCATTTTTCCTCATTCGGACAAGAGCTTTCAAACAGTGCCACGAGTTTTCGACAGGATTAAGGTCAGGTCTGCTTCTTAGCCAGGACAACAATTCCGTGATCTTAGAACGATGCCAGTCTTTCAATTAATTTAATGTATGGCAAGTAGAAGAAACTTGCTGAAAAATAAATGAGGTATTGTTGATAAATAGATCCCTGACGGAAAGTAGAAGTTTGGGTTCTAGAATGGTGTTAATGTATTTTCTGAGATTCAGTGTCCAATCGATAATATTAAGGCGACCGATACCATTTGCTGCTATGCATGGCCAAATCCTAAAACTATGTGGATACTTCACAGTTGCTTAGATGCATTTAAGATGTAGCATTTCTCCTATTCTACGGCTTATATATTTTCAGTCATGAATACCGATTAATATCTTAGTTTCATCCCTCCCTACAACTCGTGACCACTAATCATTTGTCCAGTTAATGTATCCTGTTGACCAGTGTAATCTTTTTTATCGTTGCTGTAAATTGAAATAAGCTTTTTTCGGGGAATTCTACCCAACTTAGTTTAATATCTTCTAATCTTCTGTTATAAAAAAAATAAAAAAATTCCCCTACAAAGCATTGATAACATCTGATGCTTAAAGCACTGTTAGCATCAGTGTCTAATGTATATCGATAGTTATTGCAGCATAACTTTTACGTATTGCAGATATTTGAAATTTTATTTGTATTGAACTTTGTATTAAATTATCTTTAAAATGATATAAAATACTTTATATTTTGTCCAACGTAACATTCCCTATTAGTATGCAAACTTAAAAAAAAACATAATTTAAAAAAGTGTCCACATTTTTCGCCACCACCTTATTTATATACACTCTTTGCCATGCAAATTTGAACACCAAGTAGTAAGAGTAGGATTGTTGCGAAACTTGGAATGAAGGTATGTGTTAGGTAGTTTTGTAAATGTTTAAAAACGCAGCCTGATTTATCATTGTATAATGCCACCAGAGGGCGTTGTGATAATTTTTATTATTTTCATTCAGAAATATGTTAAGAATTACACTTTTCATTGATATGATATTTTTTAATTATCGTATTAATTAACATCCTACTTAATGCTGAAATAGAACCATAATATTTATAATATCTTAATAGTTTAAAAATCATTCATAAATATTAATTGTTAGCAATTCATTTTTCTCTTCATTTGAATTAAAAATAGCATAGATATCAGCTTACACAATTAATGTTCTGATATCATTCATATGAAATCAATTTCAAAGCAGCATAACTGTAATTTACTGTTACAGGTACGCCCACAATATTTCTTGAAACAAACATTTTGAAAGAAATATACGTTATAAGATTGTAAATATGCACTGAAAAAGTTATTTTATAAGTTGTAAATAATTTCTAGCATAAGACATTTTTATCTATATGCTGTGCACTTGCAGTGTGACAGTAATTTTAATACAGCTAAATTAATTATTAGAAGTCACAAATTTAATAAAAGGATTATATTCCATGCAAACAATGTATTACGAATCATAATAAAACTTTTAATTTCTACAAATTTAAATTGAATGAAATATTTTACTTTTATCAAATGTGTGAACATTTGAGTTATAAATTTTTAATGTGAGATAAATGTAGCGATTTTCTCCTAAAATGTAAAATTTAAAAATGGCTATTAATATTTTAAGCAGTTTAGAAATATGTGTATTGCATTACATAAAAAGAAAACATGTAAATAATGAAAATAATGTAAATGAAATACATTTATCAAGAAGATAATTTATCAAATGATTATAGAAAATTCATCCCACTCTCCCCTTTAATCTTCACTATCTTTACATTGATTCCGAGAAGGAAAAGTTTCAGTTCCTTCTTTCTGAAGAGAGATTTGTTTTAAACTATTTAATTTCTCGAAATAATTTAAAGCAATTCTAAATACCATATTGTTTTTTTAAGGTTACAATTTTCTAATATATTTCCTCAAACTTAGAATTATCAATCTATTATTAATTCAAGCTATTATCTCCTTACAATGAGTTTAGTCCGAGGTAAATATGCTATACGAATGTGTGTGTGGGCGAACTATGTGAATAAATATATGTGAACTATATGAAATGAAGTTATTTTCCTTGTAATGGTAATTCGTTGTTTATTTTTAAGTATGCTCCGTTTTTCAAAGTTACATGAATTAGACACAATGTGACTTGAGTAAGTTGTAACCATCTACTAATACGTGTGTGTCTGTGAGAATTTCATATTATCCAGATACTCCAAGCTAATACGATGACAGTCAATATGCATGTTTTAAACGATTTGTATAATAAACATTGACCTCTAAAAATAAAGATACACATATTTTAAGAAACTCACCATTAAAATAATCGAAGTAACAAAAAATTTCATAGTTTTTTGAACGCTATTAATAAACTCATAAATGAAGCAATATGTAAAAAAAAAGATGGTCATTATTTTCATTTTAAAGAAATTGACATTCATATAGGAATTCAAGAAAATGTGCAAAAATTGAACTTCCTCTCCCTCGTGTGTAAGTTTTGTAAACGATTATTTCTCTTCAATAGATACTGGTAATTTCATAGACTGTGTGCGATAGAGTACAGCAATGTTTAGCTAAGTCGCTTATATGATTCATTAAGAATGCACGTGTTTGGATGGATAGAAATGGGGCTGTCATACGCTGAAACTGCAAGAAGTTCCAATGTAATCTCTAGCGAGGATCAACGACAGTGGGATCAGTTTAAATCCAAAGATTATTTATCTAGAACACCCATTTTATGTAAATCAAAAGTTACTACGCATACAAGAGACAAATGTATGTATCATTCAGCTTGAAGTAGAATTAGTGCTACTGTAACTCAGATTGACGCACTTCATTTTACTACGATAATACATTACATTTCTTAGCTCCTTTTGTTCAGCGACATTTGTGTTTGCATCTGTGCTACTCGATGCGAAGACGTCTCCATGTGTGTGTAGTTGTAAAACTAACAGTTTTCTGTGTAGCCTCAAAACAATGACAGAGAATTGCATGTATACACTGAGCAAACTTTTCCTTAGCCAGACAGCAATGGGCTTCTGTACTCTTCTCAGATGATCTCAGGATTTTAAGTTGAAGAGCAATTCAAAGAACCTGTTGGATTAAAGGGAACAATGCACCTGAGTGGCCTCACTGAACTGCCTGTATTAGATGAAGGACTCTGATGGGCGATATTAGAAAGAGATCTTTGATCATTACGCGGTTATTATTGGCAATAGATTCGTTATGATGGATGATAATGAACGAGCTAAACGAGATGCGATTGTTAAGTACTATCTTGAGAATACAACCCAATATCAAGAGCTGTATCCGATAGAACAGGGATGGGGAACTAGCAGCCCACCAAGACAGTCTGAAAATTCACATCGATCCAAGGTTTCTTTTCCGTGCACGATCAAATATTTTTGTTTTATTTTTCACTATTAGGAAAACTAAGTACATGAAATAGTTGTTACTAAGTCATTATGTGCAGAGTTTGAAGGATGAGGTCACAAGGGGATTTCAGAATTTTAAGAAAATTGAGCCTAAACTCAATTTGCTCTGTTATCTTATTGTTGTACATATTGATACAGCACCTGAGAAGCTACAGGTTGAACATTTTGAATTGCTGTCGGATCACACTATGAAGTAAATGTCAGCTGAAAAATTCCCATGTAAGAAGTTTAAGTGAAAATTGTTCTTTATATTTTAGAGGGAATATATATATATATATATATATATGAGTAAAGTTTTTCTCGCCTGAAGATCTTAAAGTTAAATATAGATGCTAATTGGCTAGCAGACAAACTTGTAGGCTGTGATGAGCATTTCAACAAATTTCGAAAAAATTGCAGGAAATTATGATAGGGTGCATTTGTCTCATTAAACTTATTCTAAAAATAAACGTTCTTGCTGCTGTAGGCAATATGAAATTAGCACAGTAAATAAATTGAATAAAACTGCAACTATTTTATTTAAATAATTCTTATTATTTTTTTTATAACAAATGCAACTATTTTAATCCGGAACTACTCGCACAGGGTGTGACATACCCACCATCTAACTTTTTTCAACGCTCCTGCTAAACCTGTTTTGGAAAATGGACAGCTTCTCGCGTAGCTGAATTTAAAGTCATATCCTTTGAGGGGCCTTAGCAGTAGGCGAATTGTAAATATATATTTTTTTGGAAATCACCTCTTCGGCTAATATTATACCCTACGCGTGAATCACCATTACAGTTCTGAATGCATGAACACATTTTAAATCTTCCTTATGCTATGGTGTATTAATATAGTTATGATGGAGAAATGTGTTACTTAAGTAATTTAATAAATACAGTATTTAATAGATATAGTACAACAGTATTTTCGGATGAAGAAATTCTCTTCGCGGTTATGATGAGGAAAAATCAAATGATGAAGATTATAACAGCAAGTATGATTCCTCCACTGAAATCGATCCACATTTAGAAAAGGAAGACACTGTTGAAAATAAATGATTTATATGTAGAGACACAAAAACATTTGAGAAGAACGTAATTTTAAAGGAGATAACTGGTGCACATCATCAGATAAACTTTTGGAAAAAAAACTGGAATACTGGAAACTTTATTGCTGGAACAAAATAGGAGGAAACAAAAAACTAATTCCAAAGTTTATAAAATTTAAGGAATAAAGAAGTTTACTTCTACATGTTTAGTTTAAAAAAGATACAGATTTGAAAAAAAAATTGACATCCAGTAAAAACATCGCACACACTCACGACGCGATTAAAGGAGTTTATAAAAAATGCAATGAATGCCCTATAAAAAGAACAAAAAAACTAAATTTACTTGAGAAAAAAGTAATAAACATGTTGTACGTACGACTATTCTTTCCTTTTTCACCTTTGTATACAAATTTTACGGTAAATACACAATGTAAACACTGTTGGGAATGACATACAAGTTGCGAGAACTTTAGGTAGTTCTTTTCACGCGAGTGATGCCTGGTTAAAAAGAGGTGAAGCTCTCCGGTATCCTCTGCTTCCTAAATGTGGCCCGTGAGCCAAACAATTTCCTTGATTCTGTGAAAGAACATATCTGATGCGGCTTTGGTACACACGCCTTTGACTTAAGCCCTAAGGTCTCTACATGAGCTAAAAACAGGGTTCGTCCATGCTTGATCTTCTTTTCTTGTTTCGGTGTCCGCCAACTTGTTTGTAAGCATGGAAATTCAATGCCACCAAAGTATTGTTACGTTGATCTGGGTTCGAGGATTTTCTGCAAATCAGTCACAAAGAACAATACAGTTCTTTAAGAGCGATGAGAATTTATTGTCGAAAATCAATCCATGAAACACAGGATTCAACCGCAAAATTCGCAGAATAAATATCAGAAGGATTTCTTAAGACAAAAGTATCAGTATCTAAAATACACGCATGTTTTAGCTTATTCACAGGCACAGCCGAGCTAATCACGGTCAGGGAAAGTTTACTAATCACTAGTCAAAACCAGATTGACTGTTTCGGCGAGTATCGCTCTATTTATAGCCGTAGCGGAAACTTCGAGAAAGATGCGCTCGCGTCATAGATCGTGAAATTAATGGATTTCTTCACTAATTTCTAAAATAATTCAGAGGGTCCAGAACTCACCAACAGGATCACCAATATAGCCAAACTGATCGCCAAATATGAAGCCAACTCGGTTTTATCACCAAGATTTCGCGAAATTCCTATTGAATCACCATTATGACGTAAGGGACAGTGCTGCTTGTGAATATTACAGATTTAACATAAAATATGTACAAGATAGAGTAATATAAATATATTACACATCCAAATACAGATTGTTTACACTATTTTTTTTAAAAATTCTTAACACTGCCCTTCCTCAAAGTCTGCATTTCCTGGGCAGTTCAATCCATCAGTAAGATGCATCTATTTATAGACAAACTATTCTCATAATAATCAAACATAAAGTAACAAATACTCAGCTGCACATACAAAGCAAATAAACTTAAATGCATGATAACATAGAATCAAAAATTACAGCACAAATATAAACCTAAGAGAAATATAACTAATATAAAGAGAAATATTTTACATTATATTTACAAAATAATTAGTGGCAATGGTCTGAATTTAAATATCTTAATGGTCTTGGCCGAGATAAAGAGCTAAGAGAGAGAGCCTATTTTAATATATTATCTTCGGTTTTTTGTGTGGCGATTTCTGTATTCGAACCGCAGCGTCATTGAGGAATTTTTTTTTATTACTGTGTAAGGACCTTCCCAGTTGGACTGCAGTTTTGGAGAGATTACTTTACGACGCAAAGTGGTCAGTTTTATCGATCTGGCGCACGGAAATTATTTTAGAGCTTTGAAGTCTTCATAATTATATCTAATGATCAAAAATCATAGTAATTAATGTAAATTAGATATTCTCTTTTGTTTTTTACCTAGAAATAAGGTGAATAGGGTCTTAACCAATTTATGTCAGATTTGAATTTGATCAAGAATAAATGATTGCCGAGAGGAACTAGTTTTTAAACAAAGATCTATGGATATTAACAGAAGCAGTAATTTGACATATGGGAGAATATATACAAGAAATAGAGCGGCATGGTCAAAAAAATTAAATTTTAACCTATTAAACAATTACAATCAAACATAACAATATACAAACACAATAAAGGCTAATACGTAGTGTTTAAAAGGATTTGGCACCCTTTAAGCATTTTTTTATTTATGCATTTAAAAATTACATTTTTGCATTTCATATAACGTTTCTATTTAAGAAAATGATACGAGATAAAATTTTGCACTTATTTACTCATAAATTGTTACAAATTTATTATTTTTTTAAATTGAAAATTTTGAAATTGTATTCTTTGCGTTAATTAATTTCTGTAATATTTCTAAGGATGTTTTAAATACCTTTAGGGATCGATTTTACAAAATCTTAATCAATTTTAGAGGAAAAAAAATAGTAAAATTATATATATGCTAAAATTTAACCAAAAACCTAATATCTCCCACATTTAAAATTTTTTACTTCACGTAATATTGAAATATTATATGTTTATGAAAAACAAATGATGAATAAGAACTAAAATTAGAAATTTATTACCTTGGCGAACCTTTAAGTGTCTACCATGTATCAGCTTTGAATTTCGCTTTTAGTGATATAATGCTATTTTGGGTATCAGTTTGTTTTAAAACATCTTCCTGAGCTTTAACTAATCTACTTAAGCACTTGCATTGGAGCCTCTGATGATATTTCCTCATTGACGATACCAGGAGGATAACAGTCAATTTTAGAGTCTATAGTTGGGGTAAATATCAGCGTGGAACTCTTTGCTATTTCGTTTTATTCTATTATATTGGCCTTCTGACATTTTGGTGTCGACATAAAGAGCCAAAGCTTGGTCAGGAGTCATTTGTTTCGCCGATTCTGGCATTTCTTCAGGCGAGTAGCACGGCTAGGTGAGCAAGTTGTCACTTGTTTTCAAAATTAAGGCAGCATCTCTTTCTCCAGCTGCTTGCATTGACATTTCTTGTTGTAAATGCTAGTTCTTGCTGAAGCAAGAAGAGGACGTACTCTTTACCGGGACTTTGCATTACCCGAATGATTTTGAGGGTCTACCTGGAGTTGATTTGGATGGTATAAATCTTACTCTCCCCGGCAACCACGCATCATTCAACTTGGAGAAGAACTTTTCATTTCTACGGCACCTCATCCATTTTTTACCCCACAAACGAGCATAAATTTTTAACAATTTTTCTAAATTAAAATTACAGCTGATCCTCATATTTATTAAAGTCTATTGTTGTCCTAACAAAGCTCAAAACAGTATTAGTTTTGAGCTTGACATCTTGCTCTTTCTTCCACACATCGTATAAGGGACGCCAAGTAATACCAACGGCCAACGCTGAAAAAAAATCATAACTATGGGAGTTGCAGGAAGTAGCAGCTAAATTTGGTATTAAATTAAAGGTCTATATCTACTCTGTGTGACTTAAGTGTTATTATGATCGATCCGCGTCAATCCCAAAGGTTCTAGTCCATTAAACACAAAAAACCAACATACTTTAGTAAGAGTTACATGCTGCGCTAAATGTTATGTTTTTATAATTTTTATTCGAACTTGAACCTAATTTGAAAGTTAAATCAAGAAATTAATTATCCATGGCATGCATTTTAAAAAAAGCGCTAAAATCTGCAAAATCTTTTTCAGACGAAACGATTGAACTTTCGACTCGAAAATGAGGCTAGCAAGTGTTTCTTCGAGAAAGAACAAACCCGATATATATACCGATGGTTGTTGAAAATTTCCATTCGCGTACTGAAAAAAAATGTTTACAACATGGCTAGGGAAATAAAGGGGACCATAAATTGTGGGTTGTTTTCTATTTCCCCGCAATTTCATTTTTGGGGTTTCCGTGCGCCAGATCGGGAAAACTAACCACTGTGCGACGTTTCGGATTCCACAACCAACACTTTGTCACCTTCATGAAAGTGGTATCCATTTGCTCTAGACTCGTATCGGGTCATCATCTGCTCAGAAGCCCTGCCAATTATATTCTTAGCCAGATGATGCATCTCCTCCATCAGTTCCTGGAATTTCTCGACATATTCCTCAGGCGCCAAGGGAGCATATAGTGGCAGGCTGAACCGAAGATCTGCAGGCAAACGAAGATCACGTCCGAGAGCATCTGGGGTGAGGAATAACCAGTGGCCTCATGAACGGCACTCCTGTAGATAAGCAGAAAAAGAGACAGCTTCTTTTACCAGTCCTGTTGGTTATTGGATACCAGGAGAGAGAGGCTGTTCAGGATGGTCCAATTGAATCTCTCTACCATGCCGTCAGACTGCGGATGTAAAGCTGTTGTCCGGGTTTTGTCGATGCCAATTATCTCACACAGTCTCTTGCAAACTGCAGAATAGAAGTTTCTACCTTGATTGGAGTGCAGTTGTAGAGGAACTCCATATCTTGAGATTCAGTGTTGAACCAGAACCTCTGCAACAGTCGTGGCCTCCTGGTCGGGAATAGCATAGGTTTCGGGTCACTTAGTGAGATAGTCCATGACAACCAGGATGTTGTTCTTGCCATCTGATGATCTCGGAAGTGGGCCTAGGATTTGAAAAGATATCCGATCGACAGGTGCCCTACATAATACAGATGGAGTCGGTCTCTGGGGAGTTTTGTTGGACCTTCACGTGCATCACAGGGATCACATGTGCGACAACACTTCTCAACGTCACTCCACATATTGTTCCAGTAGAAGCGCATTCAGACTTTTTGTAGAGTCTTCATAACACCAAAAGGACCTCCAATTGAACTGTCATGGAGTTTTTTAAAGACTGTCCAAACTCTTGTCTTTGGGAGTATTAATTTCCATCTGAATGTTTTCCTGTCATCAGACTGCCATTTTCGATGCAACACACCATTTCTGAGACGGAGAGTGTCCCAAAGAGCCCAGTAACGCTCTGTTGTAGGATGGATAGGGCGATGTCTTGCAAGCTGGGCTTTTCATCAGATGACTCTTTGATCTCTATTATTGGTTTTATTTCAGGATAAGCCAGTTGATCCTTTCTGACGCTCTCATCATTCCACGGGTCTGATTCCGATGTTAATGGCGTTGTAACTTGGCGGACTGCTGGATCAATTACGCCAAATTTCTTTTCGACTCGAGAAGGGATTACTGTTATCTAGCCTTCTGGAAGGGACGTTTCCATTTCATTTGCTAATCCTGTTCGGTTTCTACACAATTTCTTAGACTCGATTACACTTGCACGGTGAAGATCTTCCTGATTTACTCGAGGCAGTTACTTCGTAGGTGCTCTGCTCCACAGCAACCCCAGTACTTGGTGCTGCTATCTCTCTGATTTGTTTGAGGGCAGATAATTTTGAGTGCCCTGCTCCATCACACCCCCAGCATGTGATGCTACGTCTCTTCTGTATCTGACATTGGGCCATTAAATCTTGATTTTTTTTTCCATTTCATTCATGGGGATTCACAGGATGCATCTGCATTCACTCTAGCTTACCGGATGGATTGGTAGTCCCTGAGACTGGCTTCAGTGGTGGCCTCAAATTTCAGGGCCTATAATAGAGAAGATTTTAGATCGTGGACATCTGCCGTTCTTTCAGCCCTCTGGCTTTCTCCATTTTTCAGTCCGTCTACAAATACTGGAGAGAAATCATTTCTCGCACATTTTCAAAGAAATCTGAGGAAGCTACGTTGGCGAGCCTTTTTTATTTCTAAGGCATACTCCTGCATATTTTCTCCTGTTTTATGGAGTCTAGTTTTCATTTGCAGGCGTGCTTAGTCATTGGTGTATTTCTGGCCAAACCAAAGATCCAGAGAATTATAGAGGGAGTTCAAATTTAGCAACTCTGTGTTGAGAAGATTCAACAGTACTTCAGCGGCTTCTCCTCTGAGGGATGCCTCTAACTAGCATGCTTTGACCCCTTCTGTCCATCAATTGGCTTCACATTTTATTGAAAATTGAATCTTGTACACCTCCCAGTTGGTGTTTCCGTCATAGGTGGACAGTTTCACCGATACTGGAGAGGCAGGTACAGGTACTGGAGAAGTAGGCACACACTTGTATTCGTTCGTTCGCATGCTAGAAGCTTCTTTCCAAGATCTTCTGCTTGCTTGCCAAAATTTCCAGCAAATTCTTCAATTCTTTCTGCAACTTGCTTTTTAATCCTTTCTATTTTCCTTTCCATTTTCTCTAAAACTACTTTTTTAGCCTCTTCTTAGATGCTCTTCAAAGCATTGATGGCCTCCAACAGTGCCTTCAGTGGCTCATTCATCGCTCTCTTTATTGGTATAAAACCCAAACTTATAATGCCAAACTGTTACGCTGATCTGCGTTCGAGTGTATTTGAGGAGGGGCAGTGTTAGGAATTTTGTATAAAATAGCTTAAATAATCTATATTTTAATGTGTAATGCATTTATATTACTCTATCAGATAGACATCAGGCCAACCTTTTTGAGAAGCGTGCCACAATCTGATAAAAAAAAGTTACGTGTGCCACTACCAACTTCTAAAAAATATACAAAAGTGAAAAAATGTTACTTAAAGGCTTATTATGGGTTATTTACACCAAAAACATATTTTTAAATGCAAATTCTATGTAGTTAAATGTAAAAAAAAATTGTTTAACAAATAAAACAAAAGTAGAAACTTATATATTTTATTCTTGATAAATGTTTACAGGATCAATAAGTTAGCTTAAGTGCAAAATAAAAATAAGCAACATGAAACATTTAACTTTAAATGATTACTAAGCAGTCAGTACTTTCTTAATGAGGTTCTTGAATTTGTAGTTTTTTTACTAAAGAATCTCTATTTGGATTAGTTCGTGAAGATGCTAACAAAATTAGGCGTTTCAGGTGCATATCGGTTAATTTAGAGCGATATTTTGATTTAATTACGTTTTAATAGAAAACATTTCTTCACAAACATATGTTGATCCAAACGCACAACAATATCTGACCGCTAAATCATGTAAATTTGGAAAAATTCTTGGTGGCACAAATTTCCAATATTCGATGTAATTCGGATCATTTGTGGATAAGATAATTTCTTTATATTTGTTTTTCAGAGTAATATGGTGCTGTAGGTGAATAGTTTCAATTTGTACCTGAGGTGGGTAACAATTACAGTCTTGAAGAGAAATCGAAAAAGGATTAGGGAAAAGTTCAGTATTTTTTTTATCGTTTTTAAAATCCTCAAACCTGGCACTGAAAGAATTCAGTAAAATGGATATTAAATTTTTAAATCTATCATAGTTCGGAACATTACTAACTTTGACAGATAATTCCTGAGTGTGTGAATGGGAAATGAGTTAATCTTTACTCTCCAAAATCCAGACAAAAAATCAAAATTTGCTCACAAAAGAAGATATATGACCAACTAGGGTAGGAAAAATACAATTTTTTCCCTGTAATCTTAAATTTAAATGTTTTAAATGTTCCATTATATCGGTAAGAAAAGCTAAATCCCACAGCCAATTTTCACTCCTGAGGAGCTAGCATTCACTGAGCAATTCATCGTCTTCTTCTTGATATTCTAAAACACATTCCCTCAAAATTCAAATGTTATTCGAATTTTTTGTACAGATGTCAAAACCGAACGTATGCAGAAAGAAATTGCGTAAACAAGGATATTTATTTTAAAAAAATTAAAAAAGAACAAACAAATTGGCACCAATAATGAAACTTTCGCAATTTTTGTTACTTATTTTTGTTTAGTGTGGCATCATAAAACTTTACTTGGCTTTCTCACACGTTTTATTATGTTATTCGGCAAGTATAATTGTTTGCAATAATAATATATGAACAAATGCCTGTTAAAACTATTTATTGATCCAACTGACACATTGACCAAAAACAGCTACTCACTTTTATGTATTTGTCTACGGTTTCTATTTATTTCACATTCGAGCAAACAATATAAAATGAACCATCACGTACTAATACTCATTCTTAGCAACTGTATGTACCTGCAAGTGTTAAAAATTGATTTTGAATAAATTTTATAGCTTAATGATATCCTTGAGTGTTAATATAATAACACAAATATTAAAATGAAACAAAGATGAATTTTTAAACATAAGTTTAACAATTGGTCTTTTTATTTAATATCCTAAGAAACTTCTCGATTTGAGAATTAAAACAGTAATATAACTTAAAAAATTATTATTCGTGTGTGTGTGTATGTTTGTGTGTGTACGTATTTGCGCGCGTGTATGGGGTGGGTGCGTGTGTGTGTGGTAAAAGTTTTCATGATAAGGAGAGTACCGATATATTTTAATGTGGAAAAGACTGCTACAGAACATGTTATTAAAATAAATTTTAGTAAATCATATATAATTTTCAAATTTAAATTTAATCAGATTATAACTATAAAATTATATCTCGCACACACATGTTGGTATTTTAAATAAGTTTAATACATTCATCCTATGGTAAAGATTTACGATATTAAAATTATGTTTCAAGTATAAATAGCTTTATTTTTAAAATCTGATTCAATTGTAATAAGAACTGTTTCTTCCATATTTTGAATTTAGCTTTAAAATTATTTCGAATTTCCATTTTCGTGTCTTCAAACGATACTAGATTATTGCATCATGATGACACAGTAAAGTAACATGTGCCTACTACAAAACATGTAGAAATGTACAGAAACTGATTTTTATACTAGTATCATCCAGATGTATTCTTACCAAACAAAAGTGCACAATAACAAATATTACCCTCCTTCAATTATCCATCGAATTACATACCAAAATTAGTCTGTAATTCCACAATTTACTTGTAGAATCCAAAAAAAAAATCAGTTCAAAAGCTTTACCACTAGAACGTACTGATTTCCATCACTCTTAAACGTTCGTTTTAACACTTATTCTACATTAATTTCTGCTATGAGCCCTATAGCACTGAATTCAAGGTCAAATAAATGTGCAATATTACTTCCCCGGAAGCAATATTGCACGTGACTTAATATACCTAGAAACCAGTGGACATTATAGGTATATTAAGTCTAAAACCTATCCTAATTAACCTAGAGCCACAAAACTTTTGAAAATGATTAAAACTTTTCAAATTCCCTGCAGAAATAGGGAAAGGAGAACAACCTGATCAGTCTCTTGTGTCCAATCGACAACGAAGGACGTTTTAGTGTTAATTAAAGAATGCTGCTCTTCATTAATGACTCATAATTCAATTTTTAATATATCACTTTGTTTTGAAATGATATTTTAACAATTCTAAGAATAACAGTAAAGAAATAAATTACTTTATCACAAAAAACTCCTCCCTCTGATGAGAAGATTTCATTCTTTAACCAACACTATTTATAATGATTTAATTGGCGTATCAGTGTCAAGATGTCCATTCTATTGTTCTTCGTATTCCTGTAAAAGCAACAATTCATTTGCTTTGTTGCGCTCATCCCCCAAGCGATCTCTTCGAGCCTTCTTTCTAATTAACCAATTGACAGCAATTAGTACTTCTCATTCGAGGAACAATTACTTCAATTCCAGGTGGAAATGCTGCACAATGGTTCGTTCTTTCGACGTTCTCATCGAAACGTCTTCCAAATTTAAAAGTTTATTTCTCCAACAATACTACAAAGTAAATGGGTGTGAAATAAATTGGAAATTAGCTTTAAAATAACTGAAATACTTATTAAATTAATCTCAAGATGTAAAGTTCTTTCTTCTTGAGGTATTTTGAAACATTTCTGGAAGCATTTGTAAGTAATTCACAAACATAAAAGGAAACGTTGGGTATTCAGCTAAATAAAACCCAATGTTCATGGATATATAGAATAGGAAGTAGTATTAAACTATAAATTAGTAATAAATTACAATTTAGTTAGGAATAACAATTAAAATGTTTTAAATGTTTTGTACATTTCGATTGTGAGAGATGGTGACGTTAATGAAGCCAAACAAAAACTTGTTGGATTTTAATATCCAATGAGATAATTCATGCGTGCATGACGTAAGCTGCCATTTATGGCTCCAAAGTGTGAACACTTTTTCGCCGACAATGGACGAGAGTGAGGATCCACGCTTTTTATATGTTTTGTATTCAAAACAAAAGCCTCTTAAGGCCTATTCATGTTTGGCATCTCCATCTGACAAGTTAACTTATTCTTTTTTTTCACTTTTGTAAGTAGTCCAATTTTGTAAATAATCTGCTATCATTTTTAATTTTTTTTATCTTAATAAATAGTTTTTTAACTTCGTTATACATTCTTTTTCTCAGACCTCACTTCGCCTTGACACGATCCCTCATATATATAGTAAGTATGCTTAGCCTTTAAGCCTATCAAATTCTATTTCTAAGCGTTCTTTGTGTAGGATATGTCACAACTTGTTTCATGAATTAGAAATGTAACACTGTGAATTCCTCAAATTTTGAATCCGAACTTCGAGGAAATTGAAATTGCTACCATTGTATTTGCAATAGCTGCAAACGCTCTAAAATGTATCTTGTGTTAACAACACGTTTGTGGATATAAGGATGCAGAAAATAACAGATATTTAATTTACTTGACTGCTACCTGATTTGCAATCATGCATATTTATAAGTGGGGAATGGTTTAGAGATTCTCAATTTCTCTAAGACCGAGAGATTTTTGAACTAGGCATTGAAAGAAATATGAAATGTTTATGGTGTATTCAGAACCAAAACTCTTAATTCTTCTCTGAAAGCAAAGTAAGAATGCAAGCATACTTTCTAGAGCCGTAATATAAAATTCAAAGACGGTAAGACACTTTGAGTAATTAAGCTTTAAAATTTTAATTCAGTTCAAAGGGATTCACAATAAAGCTGCCATTATGAATATAAAAATTTCTTTAGCAAAAATTTTACAAATCATGGTTAATTTATGTTTTCTTGAAGCTAAAATAAATTACGAAATATTTTTGTATGATTCGACAGCACTGTGCATTAATACACTATGTTTTTTACCGACTCTTAATATTATTACTGTTATTTTTGCTTTTAATATAGCTGTATTTGAGTTTAAATTTTCCTATTTTATTTTGACTATGTACGAAGAGTTTTAAAAAATCCAAAACTTTTGTTAAAAAAATCAGTGGATCTCATGACACCCTTTTCCATACGAAGTTCTCAATTTGAGTTAGAATGAAAAATAAATGTAAATTTTCTTTAATAATTTTGGTTTTTTTTAAAATTCCATTGACATATATTATTAAAATTAAGGCACAAATGTAAATAGTTTTCTTCTTCTAGTGAGAGAATACGTTCCTCAGTTTTAGGTTTTAAAATGCTATTCAATGGCATACATAATATTGATTGATACATTTAGGTATTTTGGAGATACTTTTAACATTTGCATGTTGCAAAGTGTTAGGTTACGGAGTAGTTTAACACGATTACAGATTCTTCATATTGGTCATTTTGATTTATATTTTCTTTTAATTTTGTTACATTGGTATAAATATTAATTGAAAATCTCTAGCTATGAATCTCTAGCTATCTGAAAACTGTTTATGCTATTAGAAACTTTTGAATGGTAAAGTGTGTCTAAAGTAACTAATACATGCTGTATTCGTTGAATTGCTCTATCTTTGAATAAGCGTTCTTAAAAATTTTTCCTTAAAAATTAAATAATCAGTTCAATAGTTTTAATGCAATTTAGATTCCCTTAGTAAGTATTAAATATCGTAGTTTAAAAAAATGATACTCGTTTCTAAAATGCCGTTTTTAAAAGTATGTTTTTTAACTTTCGAAGTAACTATATTAAGATAATTTTAATAATGTGGCAATGATAGAATAAAGAAATTAAAATTCTAGCTCTGGCTAGTTGATGCAAAACGAGTAAATAAAAAAAAATCGGAAAACAAAGATAAGTAACATGGCTTAAAGAAATATAACAAAATGAAAGTGAAATAAAATAAATCATTTAATTGCGTGGCAAAATTCTATTTTTGTCTACTTTTTTTAAAGAATATTATGTCCTTGTGTCTTTTTTTCCTTTTATTTCATTTTTGGATTGTGAAAAAAATTCACATATTGTCTTCATTAGACTATCCATCTGCAGATATCTCATAGCATTTACAGCTTATTTAATAGGGTTCTACTCCCTATTTTTGATGCATTTTTTAAACTTGAATGTATTACAATTACATTGTATTTTATAAATTCTGATTAAATAAGCCACGTCATAAACATAGATTTAAAGTTTTTCAATGCGTATATTTTTTCTTCAAAAGAAAACTCATATTTAAATAGGAAATTTTCTTTTTGTTATTATATCTTTACGTTAGTATTGATCTATTGGAGCAAATACTTTAATTAAATCCTACGAAAGTATACAAACTTCCCTGAAAAAACAGATAAACAGTTATACTTGCAGTTAGGCTACTGTTAAAAATGCGTATGGATAAATAAAACCATTTGAAGCTTTGCAAGTGCTTCTTTGGTTTTAAAAAGGACGGTTTTATTTTTTTTATCCGTCAAACTGGGCGTGGCATGCAAGCTGAATTTTTTTAAAACGTCCTTTTGACATACTTCTGATTCATAAAATAGCAAATATGTTAGGTAAAATGTAAGGTCATGAATTAGATATTTTAGAAATCTCAAAATCACAAAATCGATAATTTGAAGATTTCTATCCTACTGACTTCTCTTAATGTTTTGTAATATTATAAATTTTCTCATGTACATTAATCCGCTACTTTTGATGTTTGAAATATTCCCCAATTCTACCTCGAAAGAATTGATGGGTATTGAAGATGCGTTCATTTATGTAGAAAATAAAAGATTTGCTACAAAGGTTATTTTTTTATTTAAAAAACATGGCTGTGGTGCACCATGCAGCCTTAACTCTTTCATGCTTGGTGGTACAGATGTTGTACTACCAATTCTTATTCGTTCATTGTGTGGTTATATATATATATATATATCTAAAATTGCACCCTCACGCTGTTAAAGGCTCTCTTCTATACAAATACAAAATGCATTCCGCTTATATTTTTCGCAATTATGGACCTATTTATTGTGCCAGATACATTTGTTTCAAAATACAGTTTTTTTAAATACTAATAATATTTATTAATTAATGATTCACACGCAAAATTACGTAAATGTCCTGAATAAGCTATAGCTAGCGTTTAGGAAAAGATAAATAAGACTAATGCATCCTTTATATATGTTGATTATATAAAAACTAGGTACAATAAAATAAATTTAAACATTATATTTTATTCATTAAAACTAAGGTTAGGTAAATTAGGAGTAAACTAAAATTAAGCTTACAACATTACACTTGGAAAAACTGAAAATATTTTATTATTTAAGTTCAATAACATTATAACATGAAGAAGTGTATTTATTTTTTTTCCAACTATAAAATAACTAGCTAAAGCTAACATTATGCCTTGCTAGGAAAAATCATGTTTCCGGAACTATCACATACTTCTTAAAGCGTGGTGGTACAAAATGTGTACCACCTACTGTTTAAAACTTTGAACATCCTAATATGTGTGTGTGTGTTGTGTGTACCAACTTTTGTTCAATAATTATAATTTTTGTTAAGTTTTTCTAAGATATTTGTAATTATTTCGCTCTAGGGCATCATTTTAGTCTAAAATTCAGAGCAAGACAGAGTTAATACGTGAAAAAAAGATTCGCGTATTTTAATATGTAAATATATGTAGGAATCGTATTATTATAAGAACTTTTTAAACATCCTACTAGAGAGTTTGTTAATGAGTCAGTAAATGTGCAAGAAATGTTGATACATATATCTAGAGACTTGCAGTATGTCCTACAGCTGTGGCAGGTGTATGATGAAATACCAATACTGCGGAAAAGATGATCGAGTTGATTTCTAAGCCTCTCTATGGTGTTCTGATCTGGGGAAATTGGAGATCCGTGCAGCCCTCGGCTATTTCCCTCTTGCTCCTCTAACTAATCCCGGACAATACTGAAGTAGGGCATGTAGCATTGTCCTGCTAAAGATAGTATTTTCTGGGAGAGTGATTGAATATTAACGTCACATGTTCAGCTACTCGAGAACATTTCGGGGGACTTCATAATATTGAGACATGTTTAAGTGACTAGGATGACACGAGAGTTAGCTTCCTTTTCCTAAGCTCCACACTACACCAACTGGGCATT
Organism: Trichonephila clavata; assembly: GCA_019973975.1. Taxonomy (NCBI): domain Eukaryota; kingdom Metazoa; phylum Arthropoda; class Arachnida; order Araneae; family Nephilidae; genus Trichonephila; species Trichonephila clavata. The sequence goes on from BMAO01035206.1 coordinate 35,549, forward strand.
TGAGTGTCGTCATATTTAACGTGCATCTGCCCCTCTGCATGGCGGATCTTCCTGGGTACTCGGCTCGATTTTATTGATTTCCAGTCACGAGTCCATTCCCTTCACTATTAGGCTACCACGTCCATAGCATTCTTCGAAGGAAACATTGCCAGAATTACGTGTGCCTTCGTCTGATACGAGAAAACTCAGACATTGCCGTGGAATTCTTTCTCGTGCAAAGGTATTGCCCCAACTATATTTTATGCAACCGGCAACGTTTGCAGCGTGTTTATCTCAGACATGTCTCTTTTTGACAAGCAAACGACCATATTTTCAATGTAATTTAAATCCTGTTTCGTCAAAAATGGTAGTCCTTTTTGAATCAGCAGCAATCCACTGCTAATAATACTTTGTAAATTGAAGTCATTTTACCGATGTAATTTCGCTGGTATGGGTCATTGATTATCCATCTGCTTCCTAGCCCCATACTTAAAAAAGTTTGTTGTACTGACGTTTTAGACACTTATCTCGGTGTTTCTGGGCTCATTTGACATATTAGTGTTTCTTCCATAGCATTCTGCTTAGTTTTCATGCACCATTACATGCTATTTTCACACAAATGGCATGTGGTTCAAAGTAATATCCACACCATTTGGTCTCAACGATGCTTTTATTCTAGCAACGGTTTATTCCCTCTTCTGTAGGACGTGAAAAATTCACAAATGCAGTTTCCGAAAACCAATGGTCAGTCTTTTTCACAAGTCCTATGAACCTTTCGTTCCACCCATCAGGGAAATGAAGAATATATTCTATATCTAACACTTTTCGAGTATTTATATCCATAATGTCAGCTAGTGCCACCTAATGAGTTTTAGTGGATATGCGCTGTTTGCGTCTGAGGTAGGGGGGAAGTGTTCATAACAAGGTTTCAACTTTCTCTCCTTCTGTTAGCACGGAAAAGAAGTGAGCGTAATGTATCATACTTTAACAGTTTTCTTTATAAATACGCATCTATGTGGAAACTAATTTAAATACTATTCTTTCGCACGAAGATGGAAATCTAAATTTGTATCATTAATTTCATTATTTTAGTTACTTTCGTATGTCAATTAAAATATTAACTACACCAAGCAACCTTTTTTAAGTGATCTGTTTCATAACTTATGATGCAAAACAGAAAGAAAATGTATTGGATTTAATTTTATAAGGAGAAATAAATTTTCTTTCGGGAACTAAAATATATTATGATAATAAATATTGCGAACTTAATTAGCAAAAATTGCACTGAATGAATACCTATGCAGTTATAATTTCCAATAGAATATATAAAAAATTATTTTACCATACAAATACATACAATGCAATCATACGATCATCACAAATTATTTTTTCAAAGATGTCACACCACAAGAAAACATTTTATTTTGAAATAATGCTTGCATCAAATTATTTCCGTGATTGTCATTCTAATACCTTTTTTGTTATTCTTGTGGCTTCTTTTATTCATATTTTAGTCTATACATTTTTTTTCTTTTTAAAAAATCAGTTTTTGTGTGTGATCAGATTATTTTATATTAGGATTCAAAATACTTTAATTCTTTGTCTAGAAGGAAAATCGCACTGAAAACTCCTGTGATTATTTAAAAATTAGCATAAAATATTTATAAGTGACATGGTAATTTCATAATAAAACATATCACATTCTCTGTGCCATAAAGTGTTAATGCAATTTATTGCCTAACATCTTTGATAAAACTTTCTTTCCAATAAACAGAATTGTAAACATTAAAACTGATACGAAGTATTTAATTATAAATCTACAATTATTGATAATTCCTACAATTAATCTTGGATTAAATCTGAAATTTTAAGTAAATTATATAATAGCATTAAAATAGTTTTGATTATATTTAATTTTCAACATTAATTGGAAATTAAAGAATGTCTAATTTCTTGTTTTTGAACATAGTCAAGACAAACGTAATCTAGATTACTTAAGTGTTTGGAGGAATATTGAATTAAAATAAAAGGCATGCACTAAGTTAGGCTTATTCAACTTAATAAATTATATGTTCCGAGTATCGCTTATGTGTTAGTTATTCATATAAAGTCAAATTTTGTCAAATATTTATTCTGAAATCAGCTTACATGTGGGTTTAAGATATCCGACTACCCTAAATGTGTTAATTTCGCCAAAATTTGACAAATTAATTTTTTATTATATTAATTTATAGGTCATTATTAGCTTTATAAAAGTACCAAGTTTATTATTTTTCGTTCCTTAAAACAAAAACTACAAGTGTTTTGATGAACACAGATGTCATTACTTTAAGCAAGATATGTCATACTTTAAAACGCGTTTTACACGAAATGTGTTTTTCTGAAAATATTCAAACGGGGCCTGTGATTGCTAAAAAAGTTTTGAAAATATTTAGCTGTGATTTTTTGTGTATGTTCTGTGTATAATAGTAGAAGTTTTTTAACCTTTAGATTTATCAATCACTGTTTCCTAACATAATTTACAGCCTTTTATGTGAATACAATCGCTGTTTTTTAAGCAATTTCACATAATAAAGATAAACTTCACTAGTTTTTGTAAAAATTAAAATATCTCTTATTCATTTTTAAATTGATTTTCAGGATAACAGCAACACATCATAATTGAAAATCTGTTTATAAACTTTTGGTACAGAATAGGCCACGTTAATGTTATTGTTTGTCAATTTTTACCCATTTTGGGAATAACAATTTCTTTTTCTGTACTTAATTTTAGCATATTTTTTCCTAAAATGTACTAAACAAATCTAAAACCGACAAAAAATTCCCTATATCTCTATTTAAAAAAAAAAAACAGTTGTCGCAAGTAGTCGGATAACTTAATTATTATTTTGTCTCAATGGCTTTCAAGAAAAATTAAGTTATTGAGGAATTTTAAACTTACTAGGTTTCTTTTAACCCATGAAAGATAACATTTAATCAAATAAAAACGATATTTTTTAACCAATAATATAAGAGTTTTATATAGTTTGTCATAAGAACCATAATGAGTTACTTATAGTTTAAATAATCACTAGTTAACCCGGCCACGCGTAGCTGGGACTTTCTTATAATACGTTGATTTAATATCAATCTAAGCAATTCAATACAGTCATATTAATTTTCGCTTAAAATTTCAGAAAGTTTAGATAAATCATAAAATAACAATTTTTTTTAAATTTTGCATTTTGTCCATCTCTTATTTGAATATAGTATAACGAGCGAGCTTTCTATCCTTAAACGCAAGTAAAGAAAGCTTCTCGCCGCCATTACGAAGCTGTCGACAAAATTAAATGACCCGAATAGCACACAAGCTAACTCAGAATTTAACACTGAATGCTTACAAATCAAAATTAACGAATTAACCTTGACTGATGTTGAAATCCACGATTTTTTTAAGTGATCAGGAATATAGCGAAGACCGCATAGAATGTGAAAATTACTCTGAAAACGCCCATTTACAGTTGTTTAATTCTAAAAAGAAAGCTAATACGAGCACAGTCATTTTGCCTCGTACCACAATCGACAGCTCACCAACATCAGACAGTATAAATTACGATCCACCTCCAAATGTTAAAGTAAAGTTGCCCTCAGTAAAAATACTTCTTATGGCTAAATTGAAGAATTTCACAGTTTTTGAAGCGTTTTGAAAACTGTACAGACAAAAATTAAAGTTTATCGCAGATTGAAAAAACATGTGTTCTTACGGGGTTATTTAGATGCAGAAGCAAACAGATTAGTTGATATGATTAATATAAACGTACACAATGACAAAAGAAATATGAAAATCAAAATATGGCAATAAAGACAAAATAATACAGGTTCATCTTGATTATTTGTAAAATTAAACACCTATCAAGATCCATCTCCCTCAGCATTAAATGAGATGCATATAGATTGTAATAGAAGATTACAAGTTTTGGATGCGTTTGGCGAAAAAGCACAATCATACGGGAGAATTTTGGCTCACAAAATACTTCGAGCTTTTCCACATGCAATTTGTCGTAAATGGGTTGCATACGCTAAGCGTGAAAATTTGGCGGAAAGTGACGTAACAAAGTTAATGAAATTTTTATCAGAAGAAGCCAAAAAACAATAACTGCAAATAATATTAAAGGTTCATTGGCTACAAGCTACCCTATAAAATCCTCCTTAGAGAATTTTAATGTGCATTCCAGACCAATTAGTAAGGGTATGAAAATTTCACTTTTTTGCTCTTTCTGTGAAACTTCTAGACATTGGCCTCAACAATGCAACTCTGTTACGGACATAGACGCACGTGTACAAAAATTAAAAGCTACCAACTGATGCTTTTATGCCCTAATTGGGGTCATGTACAAAATAATTGGTTTCGCAAAGAGAAATACTGCTGTTCCAAATGCAGAGGAAAATACCATGTTTCGATAGGCAAAACTCCTACTAATGAGCAGTCTTTGACTACATTCTATGAACAAAATTGATACATTCACTTGTAATTTTGTTCATTTACAAGCAGCACGAGTTTTCATAACTGGGTCAGTTGAAATTACAAAATTGATACGTTGTCTTTTGGATGATGTAAGTCAATCTACCCTCATTTCTTCTGATATTGTCGAAACTTTAAATCTTCCCGTCATTTCGACTAGACCCTTAGACCTTCCGACGTTCGAATCTCTAACTAGTTTTAGCCATACGCGACGCCAAGTTCAATTTCAGTTACCTAGCATCTAAGATAAATCTAAAGTCAACGTTATTGCATTTGAAAGCTGCAACCGCTATGTATCACACCCGTCTTCACCAACTAATGTTTAACGGTTTGCAAAAAGCAAACGAATGAAGCTTGTTGAAGCAGATGATTTATTGTCGAACTTAACAATTGAGATTCTAATCGGTGCATATATCTATTGGAACGTCATGCATTCTGATTCTCCAGTCAAGCTGTCGGATTCCCTGTCCTTGGTCCCATCAAGTTTTTGATTGATACTTAGTGGATCTCGATTGCATTCAACGGTTTCCGTCAATCCCACAGTTTATAAAATTAACGTGAATACCTCAACTCAGGAATTAGACAGTGTGATGCGAAACTTTTGAAACTTAGAGAGCATTGACATACAACCAGGACAAGAGAAATTAAGATTAAACACTCACAATGCGGAACTTTTGACGAACTTTCATCAGTTTTTCAAAATTATTGATGGTAGACGTTCATTTACCTTGGAAACCAGAAGTTCAACTTACTTCGAGCATATATGAAACCGCAATCAAACGTTTTGAACAAGAATAATACACACAAATACAAAATTAAAACAAAAGTATGCTAAACAGTTGCAAGATTGCATTGATATAAAATAAACAAGTCGAAGACGTGTTAAAAGGTACACAAAATGAAGTGCGTTTATTTTATTTGCTCCATCACGCTGTAAAGAAGATTACAAATGAAGAAATCAAGTGGCATACAGTTTTTGATGCTTCCTCTCATTCTTCTGGTGATCTATCTTTGAACGATGCTCTCGCAGCCGGACCAAATCTTCTACCTGACATCTTGGCCATGTTATAGAGATTTCGAATATCGAAAATAGCAATTACTAGCGATGGAAGTCACGCATTTCTTCAGCTGATGCTAGCAGATGAAGACAGAGACGCAACACGATTTCCTTGGTGAAAGATGGGTGGCTGCGGTAGCCAAAAGATCAAGGTATCAGATCATGGCAGGCATGCCATAATCCAGTATGACTAAAAACCCACCGTGTAGGGGAGGGAGGCACGTTAAATATGTCAAGAGCTCAAACGTCCTCCCTTTGGTGTGGTGTGGTAGTTAGGAGAAAGGGATGCCAGCTCAGATGTCGTCCTCGTCACTTGACCATGTTAAAAATTACTAGGTCCATCTCCAAAAGCCCTCGTGTAGCTGAACAGTGCGACGTTAATATTCAATCAATTGGTACAAGACGAAGTATACTTCTGATGGGAATCTTTGCATAGCAGATGAAATAGTAACATACCGATTCACGCGACTTCTATTACGACTCACTTCAAGTCCATTTCTACTATTAGCTTCTCTTCGTGAACTGGCTAAAATGTACAGGCAAACATATCCTATTGCAGCTAAACACATTCAGAATAGCGCATGTATGGATGGTTTTGTAATGGAGACATCTACAGATACTGCAGCTATTATTCTTTATCGAGAAATGCTGCAGCTTACATCGCATATCAGCCTACCATTGACACAATGGACGACAAATTCAAAGATTTTACTAGATGTATGGAAACAAGAAAATGTTCCATTTAGAGATATTACCTAGGTCTTAAGTGTTAAATGTGATACTGACAAATACTTTTTTTTCTAATTGATGTGCCGGCTAAGATTCTCGTAGCATCTAAAGAACCAGTAACACAGCGTTTACTACTGAAGCTGATGTCAAAGTTTTACGTTCCTTTGTGTCTATTCGCTCCAGTTACTGTCATTGTGAAGATTTTATTCCAGGATAGGTGGCTTAGTGGAATCAAATGGGACGAATTATTACCGCCAGCTGTAGCACAACAGTGGCACAAGTGGATAAATCAGTTACAGTGTATGAATGATATCCCAAGATGGATTGGGTTTTCTAAAATTTCAGATGTCACCATTAATGTGTTTTGTGATGCTTCTTAACGTGCATAAGTGCTTGTTTGTACGCGCATCACACGGTTGACACTTTTACGGAGGTCAATCTCATATGTAGTCGAAGTAAACTGACCCTAGTGAAAAAGGTCACTCTTCCGTGACTTGGATTGTAAGCCGCATTACTATGAACTCGCATACTTCAATACTTCTTCAGAGAAACGAATATGCACTCATACACAGCCGTGCTATGGAGCGATTCAACTGTAGCTTTAAGTTGGATAAAGGGAGATCCCAACCGTTGGAAAACATTTGTTTGTAACAAGAACAACAGAAATCATCCAAAACACTACTCCTTCACAATGGCGACGCTGTTCAGGTACAGGTAGCCCTGCAGATCACCTTACTCGTAGTGCCTTCCCATCTTAGCTACCAATCTTTGGAATCATGGTGGCATGACCCAAAATGGTTAAATCATGATTCAGAAACTTGACCCACCAAAGATGTGTCATCGCATTCGCAGTCTTCAGTCGAAGTTGAATCACGGAAAACTGAGTCTCGATCCTTTTACGTTGCAACCACAGAAGCGATCATAGATATCTCGTTACAGATCTTATACAACGCTTCTTCGGTTGACTTCCTGGATTCCACGTTTTGTGCACAATTGTACGTATAATTCACGGACTAAATTGTAATGAAATAGAAAAAGCTAAAGACTATTGGATACAAACTGTGCAATATAAATGTTTTTCACCTGAAATTAATGCCTTAAAAGAGAGACGTGTTTTACAAAAAAATATCCAAAATTTCTTGTTTGAATCCCTTTTTCAAAGATGGTTATGTGCGCATTGGAAGAAGATTACCAATATCTGTGTCATTCTTTTTGATATTAAGCACTTTTATACTCGATAAAAATCCCTCTTTTGTCCATCTTTTGATCCAGCATACTCACATACGTTTCCATCATTTATATATGCGTATTGTCCTCCGAGTTACGTTCTACCTTCTGGATCTTAAGGGGACGTACAACAAAAAAGAAAGTTTTTCACAAATGACTACCTTGAAAAATTTTCAAAGCAAAATGCGGAAAACAAATTGAGGTTCATCTACCTTCTGAAAGGGTTATACCGTCTGCTCTATTTACTATCACAGGGATTGATTTTGCTGAACCTGTAAATATCCTCTGTTTGAAACAAAGAGACACAGCCTACATAGAACTATTACTTGTGCAACAACACGAGGACTGCACATTGAACTCCGTGTCAGATATCACCACTTACAAATTTCTATTAGCATTACAGTGATTTTTGGTTGCAGAAGACTCCCCCACACAATCTACACGGACAACGCTACCACCTTTCATGCAGCAAATAAAGTACTGATCCTCTTGTGGCAAACTCTATCATTAACTAAATTTCAACAATATTATGTCCAAAACAGCATAACTTGGCATTTCCTCACCCCACGAGTGGCTTGACGGGGAGGCTGTTGGGAGCGCCTAATAGGTATTGTTAAACAATTGTCTGCGAAAGGTTCTCTGACGAGCACTTCTAGACGAGGAAAGTTTGTCCAATGTTCTCACTAGAATATAAGGCGCTCTGAATATTCAACCATTATTCTTCGAAAATGAAAGCGATAGCAAATCTGCAGTTTTAACACCAGCTCATTTCTTGACGGGACGAATATTAACGGCTATTCCATGCAGGCTGGAAAACACAAGGTTCAGCAAAATCTACAAGCAGCAGCAGGACTTACTCGACTGTCTTTAAAAAAAATGTTCGAAAGATATCTTCAACTACGATTCTTCCATCAAGTTCGAAACGAGGACAATATCATTAACATTAGAGTTAGAGATACTGTGCTTCTGCAAGAAGACGTCTGACCACGGCACTTGTGTAAGATAGCGAGAGCGATGAACCTACATCTGGGACGCGAAAGGAAGATACGATCCTGCGAGCTGAGAGTTAACGAAAGAAATGTAACCCACCCTGCACAACTGGTCACCCCGCTCAAGATAGACCACGGTGGGGTGGATATTGGGAACGAGATTAAATGTAAAGTTTTACTGCCCTGTTTTGGCATCTGTAGTAAAAAAATAAATCGGTTCATAAAGTTCAATTCAGTCTAAATCAATACTTGCAAGCTGATATATGAGCTATTCAATACAGTCATATTAATTTTCGCTTACAATTTCAGACAGTTGAGTTTAAGCATAAAATAAGAATTATTTTTTTAAAATTTTGCCTTTTATCCATCTTCTATTTGAGTATAATATAATGCATGGATTACTTACGAAGTTAAGTAACAACACATCGGCATTTAACTTTATAAATGAGGGGAATAACTTCGAATTTTAGCAGTTTTTATCTAGTTTTTATCATTTTAGACTATGAAAATAAATAATTTTAATACAACTAATTAAAAATCGGGTCACAATATTTTTCGGTAACCCGTATTTTGCTAACTCAAATAGATTCGAAATTCAAATTCCACGTCGCGAAATACGCTAAGCATTCATTTTTGGTGCACCTTGGTCAAAATTCGGCTTCAGCATATACGTGCACATAGCAAAATTTTGCGAATTTACCCGTTTTCCGGATTCTCCCATTTCTGGTAATAAAAAAAAATGTCATTATTTGAAATAAAAACTATCCAGCATTTTAAGTTGTACGAAATGACACAATATCCAAATTTATACTGAAATCGGATGAGTTGTTTTGGAGTTCCTTGCCGACAAACACCGTGACATGGGATTTTTATATATAAAGATTTTTCATCGTTTCATTCTTTATAATTTTTTTTATTTGAACCTTGACACGAGGAAGATACGCAGAGTTATCGACTACTTATTGTATTTTTAACAAATTAAAATAACTGTATTGAAATCTAACGCAGATATTATGATGCGTTTGATAACCTGTTATGGGGGTCCCAAATATGGAAATGTCACATTTACTTAAAATGTCCCGTGAAATCGAAGAAGTTGCCGCCCATCCGGTTTAGTGGTCAGTGAAGCTGACTGCGGTGCCGCAGGGACTGGGTTCGAATCCCGGAGAAGGCATGGATGTTTGTGTTGTAATCCTTTCTTCTGTCTGTGTTGTTTACCCCCGTGTTATACGTTCGGTGGTGCACGGGGTTTATAAATGTTTAAAAATTTTTTTAAAAAAAATCGAAGAAGTTGCACATTTGGCTCATAAACGTCGATCGTTAACCATTTTAATATAAGTGAAATAGGACAAATTCATGACTGACACAAATCAATCAATAAAAATAAGGATAAATTGAGAATACCTTACGAAAGTGTGTAATTAATTGTTTGGTGTAACACACAGTTTTGCAAAATCAAAATATAGTATTTACCTGCTAATTTTGAATGTAAATTAAAAAGAGAAAAATGATGCTTCAAAATAACAATCTCTAAGAAGTAGAAGAGAAATAGTATCGTTACATTTTAAACTCCTGTGATATATACATCATTGCATCTCTGAAACAAAAGGGTACGATCTGAAGTGGCGCAGAAAAAATGAAACTACTGAACCAAAAGCAAAAACTCTATTATTTTCTAAAAATATTCTTGTTGCTATTTTTAGTAAGAACTCTGAGGATACTACTTCCTTCGAGTTTATTCATGACTCATACATAACTCATGCAGCGTAATATTTTGAATTTTCACAATAAGGTTAAATCAGCATGTATGTCCAAAACTTGGTTCATGTCAATATTCTCCTCTTCCACTACAATGCAAGATCCCGTGCAACTATTGCAATAAGAAATATTAAAATATCACTGGACAACACTCTCAAATATTCTACAAAGAATCTAGAGTAGACACCTTTAGATTACCATCTTTCGGGCCTTTCAAAAAGATTTTTATGAGGAGAGAGATTTACATCAAATGAGGAAATAAAAAGATTTCTATGCATTTTTTTACATACTATCTCTATCTCTTATGTGTAACATATTTCGAAGAGTCTAATCCAGCTTGATAGCAATTGTTTTAAATATTTAATTTGCATTTTATGTGCTAAGTTTTAAAATTTCAATCATTTTTTTTAGAATTATTATTATTGATGTTACACATATAGAAATTTAAAATTGAATTATTTTGTGAACAGTTTATAATAATCAAGGCACAATTCTGTGCATTATTGAGATTAATACAAAAATACAATGAAGGGGAATATAAAATTTATCAAATAATAATTATATTAAAATTATATCGCAAAGTCCTTACATCAGTTTTATTCTTAGATGACCATTTACATTCTGAACTTGGAGAGACAATTTCTTCATAAATAATTTCATCGGAAACAAATAACAAAAGCAGAAAAATGTGCATATAATGTCCAATAATTTTAAACAGTGTCATTTGTGTTAAATATAAGACATTATTTTGAATGGAAATTATTTTACTTTTTGTGCATCGCTGACGTTTGTGCTTACTTTGGAAGATTTATCTCCCATTATTTTCCTGGAATTACTTGGAAGTTTAATAGTTATGTAAATGTTTTCTGTGCCCCATGAGGTTACTCATTTTAATTTGTCTACCTTTAGACATCCTTAATGAAGTAACTGATCTCAGTTCTTTCAATTATTTTCATACAAAATTAATATTCTTCAACATTCATATCAAATGAATCATTTTTATGAAATATATATTCACTTAAGAGACAGTTAAGATTCAAGTACTATTATCCCAATTAAATAACTACGTATTAAGATCAATTTTTATAATTCTTAGGCGTATTACTTTTTATGGAGAATTATAAATATATTAATGTCACATCGCCCTAAAAATGAATGGTAAACCATATATTGTCTTGAAACAAGAATTAAATATGCGCATGCTGTTCTTTTTAAAATTCCATGTATATATGTTTTTTATTTTTCATATAAGCTCTGCCTTTAGTAAATGGAAAAATTCTAACTACAGTGAAGATTAAGATAAAAGTTCGAAGAAAATGAGTTTTTCCTGGCGTTCAGTTAATATGTTGTCACCATGAACGCACTTAGGAAGTGCTTGAAGATCTGTCATCATCGTTGTCATGATTAGTCTATGATTTGAGCTAAGTGATAAGAGCTGTTGCTGTATGGAATTGACCTTTCGTTTTTATTGCAATTGAGTCATTCTGTAAATGTCACAAGAAAGCCCTTCTGTGATTATCAAGGGCCCGTTGTACTTCGGATGAATTCTGGTTGGCTCTCTTGATGGTTTTGATTTAATGTCGGATAACGACTATTTCACCTATCTCAAAAGTTGCAGTTCCATACTTTTTCTAGTTTGAATACATCTTTATTTTTCAGTTGCTTCACTTCGTTCACAAACATATTTTTTCTAGAACTTTGTTAGGTTCATTCCACATGTTTTCATCATCAGCAACCTTATGGCCTTATCATTGAATTTTTGTGAATATCCAAGCAGCATTTCCAAATGTGTTTTATCCTTACTTTTGCTGATATAGTTCAAATTTCTTTCCAAACTTTCTATTCGCAAATCTAAGTCCTTATGAAGAGTGTTGAAATAATTGACTTGTCAGTTCATTAAAACATTCCAACTCCCTTGTAGTTCTGAGTAAAATTCAAGGTATTTGTATTCATATAATTTATTGCTTGAAAATATGTTATAAATTGTAGTTTACAGTTGTAAACTTGGAACTGAAAATAATTTGTCTCATTGTTTCTGATGTTCAAACAATCACCGTCGCTAACTACTGAAATGATTTTTTTCATTGCATCAGAAGATTTCTTACTGGTGTAATAAATGAGAAGTCAATTATTTCCAGACTATAGTGATGCCAGTAACGCCATTTTCAGTTGCCTATTTGTAAACTTCAGTATATCCACACTGATTATAGAGTCAAAAAAGGCTTATTGGGAATTCTTTTATAAAAATACTTGTTTTTGATCTTTTTCTCCACTTAAAAACATTTTCCCCATCATTTGAGTTAGTGTTTTGATATAGAACTCATGAGATGAAGAATAAACCTTCAGATGGAGCTTATTTGACCAAAGAAACTACTGATTTAATGTAAATTTTTCATGTAACGTTTAAAGTTCGCTTTAAGAACTTTTGTAAAAAACAGTTATATTTTGCGAGAATTCGACAAATATTTTTGCTCAGAAAAATGAACGCCACGGATCCAATTTAATTGAACTGAATACTTATTTCCAAAACTGCTAAGTAACAATTTTTCTTTTATATTTTCAATTGGAAAGCAAAGTGTGGAAGCGTATATTTTAAGACTATAAAATTTAATGAATTGAAATTAGAATTGCTATGTTTAGAATATATTTTCTGAGAAATGATTAGGTGTTTAATTTACGACTAAAATAGGTTATGGAAAATAGAAGTTAAACGATTAAGTAGGTGATTTTATTTCCGATATCAGTTAATCATTCTTATATATATAGACATACATATATACACACACTCATACATACTATATTGAATTTGAAGCTTCAACTTCCTTAAACTTTAACTTAATTAAGCTGTTTATACAAAAAATAGTCTTATATTTTTATTTTTTATAATGAGTCATATTTTCTTCACTATGAATTATAATTATGTTAATTATTCACTCTTCTATAGTTTTGTTTTAACAAAATTTACGCTTTTCTTTATTATTTGTGTGGTTTCAGACGCTTCCAATTCACTACAATATGTAGTTTCAATACAATTTATTTACTAAACTTGTCTTCTTTTATATAATCAATGTCTAAATTTTCAAAGGTTCTGGCCTAAATAATATATATGGCAAGTCTAAATGTGTGCCTTCGTCTAATAAACAAACTGACAGTGTTGAGTCTAGGTCGATTAAATTAGAAATTTCCTTTTCCAAAACATCCTAACTTTAAATACATTACCAAAGCAGTGGAATATACAAAAACAGGTTTGGGGATTAATACCACTCCCATATAGACCAACCTACTTTTAATTTCTATCATAAAGATTACATCTCGGGGTTTTTGTCCCTCCTTTTTTTGTATGCATTACTCTGCATCAAAGAAATATATCATCTTAAAACCTTTTGCATTTAATACTTTCATTCAACAACATGAAGATCCCGTGTCCAGCTATGAGATGGTACAGCGATCATTAATAACTGTTCGCTTCATGTACCTCTCAAGACCCGATGACTCATTATTATATACATAATTAGTTTGATATTTTTTTTTTCTATAGAACTTTTTCGAACAGCCTTTTATTCCCAGAATTTCAATGGAAAAGAATAAACCTTAGAAGTAGGACCAACATGATAATCTCCTCTTTTGTTCGAATGGGTGATTTAAATACTTTTTCGGCATTCTTAAGTCAAATTTATTTCTCATTAAATTTATGTCCCACAGTGAACTTCTATTTTCTAATTTATTAGATTCTTATCTAATCAAGTTACGATTACATGATTCTTCGCAAAATAATTCATTAACTTTTGTAGTGTTTTGCTACATTTATTTTTGCATTTTCAAAACTCACACTCGATCGAACACTTAGGTATTTCGCTTTTATTCCTTCTCTTTTATAAACATAAGCCAAGAATCAATAAAATGTGTCCGCATAAATTTTAAGACCCCGTTCTTCAATTGATCTGTGCCACTTAACTCTTTCGGACAATCGAAATGATTTGATTTTATAATACCGCCTATTATTCGTTAAAATAGTAACGTATTTCAAAAGCAAAATCTGTTCCCATGTATTCCTTCAATATCCAATATGGGTTTTATACTTTCGTCTAAACTTTTCAGCTCTCCCTCTAAAATGGTTTAATAATAAATTCTTAACAAAAGCATATTAGGTAACTTTTTAACCTGTTTATCTAGTGATTTTCTGTGTGTAATTTCAAGGGTAAAAGTCATAATGAATGATTAACAGAATTGACTTAATTTAGCCTAATACTCTTCGCTTTGCCTTTCAAATGTTATTAAAAAGTAAACTATATCTCTGTCTGTTAAATCAAATTTTTGAGTAAGGCTCCAGTTTAATAAAATTCTTTCTAACTTTTGCTAGACAAATATTATATTTCTAGCACAGCAAATAATTTCACATTGGAGAAGATATCGTTATCCAAATAATCTACAAACCGCATTTTAGGACTTCTCGTATCTATATATATTTTTTTCCGATTGGGATTGCTCAGATTATAAAAATTTCCTATAAATGCTCTACAAAGTAATCTATCATTTAAGCTGTGTCCCTGTGTGTGAAATTGTTTACAATAGTTTGAGAAATATCGTAAGCCTTCAGAAACATGTTAAGAAAATTAAAAACACATAGAGTACTGTTTGAAGTATTTATCTCAACAGTTTTCTCAATTTGTATTAAATAAAATGAAGATAGACCAAAAAGATGTTATTAGATAATTAAAAATACTTTGTTGAATCTTCACCATTTTTTAATACCCTACTTCACTCTCTCCTTATATATATTTTGTTCAAAATTTCAATCGTTAATAAAATCCTTTCTGTTCATCCGTTCAGGTTCAAATACATTTTTTTAAAAAATTGTAGTGGACGACACTTGATGTTAATACAGTTTTTTTTTCAAATAATAAATCATCCATTAAATTAAAAATGAATAAATAGTAACAAACGCAAAAATAATAGTCCAATGGCATATATATATATATATAGAAAGAAAAATAGCTCGTTGTATCCATGTAACGCAAAGGATGACGCGTTGGACTTCTAAAACCAAAGGTCGCGGTTTCGAATCCCACATGGGTTGGCGTAAGTTCTGAGAATGTAATTTATTTTTAATGTACAATTTTATTAAAATAATTAAATTTAATTAATGAATAAACAGTTACAAGCAAAAAAAAATAGTCCAATACCATATATAGAAAGGAAAATGGAAAATCGCTCTCTATTTTGTCACTTAATATTGTGATTCTATCATATGTATATAGCTATTTATATTAATTGTAACGATTTAATAAAAACTAAAATACAATTTTTTTAATGACCTAAGTAGCAATTTACTTAATTTTTTAAAATTAAATAAGGTCATGTACCTCTTGAATTTTCCGCAAAAATGTATTTGAATTTTGAATTTTATACACCAGTGAGTTATTGCATGTTGTTGCTAATACCACCTGTCTGACAGAGTCAGTTTCTAGGTCCACGAAATTCATCGGGGCAAAGGGCTAGATGTACGCTTGTCATTATTCGTAGCTTTGTCAAGATCAGGTGACTGTATGATTTGGCTCGGTTCCACTCCAACTTTGTGATAGAACACCAAAGAGGTGGTCAGGGGCCTCCCATCTCTCTTCCCATTCCACCAACCTCACGAGATGACTTATGGCTCGACGGCTATAATGAGAATCCCCATGGCCGCAAAGGTAAAATACATTTACAAGCACCCATGCTTTCTCCGGGATTTGAACCTAGGCCCAACAGCACAGTAGTCAGCATCATTGTACCGGAATGGCGGTGTATTATATTTCTACGCTAATTTCATTGAATAAATATAACAGTTCTATAAAGTGAAAAACTCCAGAAAATTTAATCTATTTAATTTTAAAAAATTTATGAAACAAACAGAGAGTAAATTATTTATTTTTAGTAATATATAGTTAAATATTTACGGTTGTTCTCTGCCCTAGTTTGTTTATTTTTAAAGTATTATTTTTGAATTGAATTTGTTAGGAGATTCCCCAAGAGGTTTCAAAAAAAGCTGTAGGCATTAGTTTGAAATTTTTCTCATTAATTACATTTAAAAGTAGACGTCTACACTTAAGTATCAAAGATACCGTATTTGTATTATTTTTCAAGAAATATGATAAATTATGTGAGTTCTTAATACAATTTACCAAAATATATCTAAAGTATATTAATACAAATACCTGACAACAAATACAGAATGATAAATTAAATGTTTCTATTAATATGAGATGATCCTAAAGAAAGGATGAATTTAAATATATTAAATTAAGCGTGGACGTAAAATGTATGATGCTTATGTAAAAAGAATAGAAGTAATATGAATAAAAATATATGAATTATATCAGAAACAAAACATTTTTGCAACCAAAATAATTATTTATAGATCTTAGCGTGGGAGTAAACTAATTCACTTACAATAGAATTCACAAGTATTGAAATTATTTGCTCTCAAGAGAGAGTAATAAGCATTCTACGTAAATACTAGCATAAGTACAAAGATGAAGACAAATATTACTGTGAAAGGTAACTCTTAAGTATATCCACTACATGTTGCGCAGTTGACATCACAAATCTTAAGTAATCCCAAACAGCGATGTAACCTTGAATATTTTATTTATATCTGATGATAATAATGTTTAAAAATTATTGTGTCTTGTTGTGAGTAGCAACCTTCTTGTTTTGTGAACAAAAATAACAAGAACAAGAAAAATGACGCTGCTGTTTTAAATGTTTGTATAATTTATATTTTAATGTATACTATTTTAACACTGAAGTAATATAAAAGGCCCACAGAAATATAATAGATAGTTTAATCTATCTAAGCGGATTTATTTTTTTAAGAAAACCTTTCATGTATAACAAAAAATTATATTATATTGTAATTGCAATTACGATATAGTCTCCCAAAATAGAGAGGAGTCTCCCAAATTTTTCAAGTTATGAATTTATCGATGAACATTTTCTTCAATGGGCTGCAGATTCTCATTTTTACTATAGTAGACCTAGTACCATTCCCCAGGAGCTGGTATCACTTTTTAGTGTGGCACCATCTTGGTGATACAAATTGCCACAAATAATTTTCATGTCCAGTTTCCTTTGCAGAGGGAGTCCCCTGAACTCTGACGTTGCAAACTTATTCTAGGAGTTTAATTTTGCCGAGATCACTTAAGCCTTAAAGAGATTTTTAACATGTCGCATAATCATACGACATGGATGCTGTCGGTTTTCTGCATCATGAAAATCCACCAACTTGGGTCGTGGCCGAGCCCTCAACCTTGAGCGAGAAGGCCAGCGACGAACCAACTATGCCAGCCAGCCAGCAAACAGTGATGAACATTCTTAACCGATAGTGACAGGAATCGCGAGAAAATCGAAACTAAACTCTTTTAAGTGATATAATGCTTAAAAGCAGCGAAATAATGCGAATTACATATTTAGTAGTGATATCATTCAATATTGATCAATCATTAAACAATATTGAAAGAGATATAAATAAGTTCCAAAAAAAATTTTCGAAATATGTGGGTTACCATCTGAAATACTTTTAAAATACTATTGAAAGGAAATTATTAAACTTATTACACTACATGACACCGAAAATGCAACGCCAATAAGAAGCCAGAGCATTATGTAAACATGGAGGTTAGAGCATCTGACTAAAGTATGTAAATTAGCAGGAAGGAGTTTTTTTTCTTCAGAAAACGATGAACAGAATATAAGGGTGGAAACTGCAGAACGAAAAACATTAGTCACTCTTTTTTCCAGTGGAAATGTTTATCGTGTCATATGGCACGGGAAATTGCAAATAATACCAAATCTCTACATACAGGGGTCAATCCGGTAGAGACAATTTTAAGAGAGTGCAAGACAATTTAACGGTGATTTTTTTTTTTATCTAAGAGAATTGAATGTGTGAGTGTACTTGAAATTTTAACTATAGCAAACTGATTGTATTTTTAGTTGAATGTGCAAAGTGGGTGAGGGAGTGAATGTTAACGTTGCACTGTTCAGCTACACGAGGATTTTAGCGATGGACTTCGTAATTTTTCAACCATGGCCAGACCCTCTCCTAACTTCCACACCATACCAACAGGAGAAAGTTCGAGTCTTGACATATTTAACTTGCATCCGCACCCTACATGGTGGATATTCAACAGCACTAGGCTCTATCTAAGGGCACCTCAGCCACGAGTCCGTTACTTGAGCCCCTATGGTGTGCAAAGTGGAATGTATAACAAAAGTCTAAATTTACACTAGTGTTAAAAACCAACAGAATTTACATTTTTAAACAAATTTATCAAAATATCGCTGCAAAGAATTTACCAGAAATGCAAACCCTTAGTGTCGGCACTACAATCTTACTTGTCCTCATCTAGGTAACAACTTGAGAAAAACTTTGTATGCGTGTCGTTTTTGAACTTTGTTCACATGGCAAATTATTTTTGAAAAGATTTTCCAACATTCAGTGGAATTCAAAAGTAAAACGAGTTAGCATAAACATTTGCGTAATGATCTATGCGAATCTTAAGAATAATTGATTCGTAGTATATATTTAGTGTAGTAAAGAGATTAAACTAATGCCAAGCGAGTTCTTTTCATAAGCTATCAACAAAGCTCCTTGTTAACTTTAAAGCATGGTCAAAAGCACTCTAGAGGCGCGAGGCAAAATCAACAATTGCTCATCTTAGAAGCGAAACAGAAGTACAGAAACGCCCTGATACTTCAAAATTCCCGGCTACTGTTCCAGAAGGTTTCATGGGAGAAATTTACCTACCGAGTGTGTTGCGAAACTCTTCTCGCAAAAAGTGCATTTTGTACGATGCTGAGAACATAGTCCTTACGTGGTATGATTTGATTTTTAATATCGCACTTTGAAGTTGCAGAGGAGTTATTAAAAATGGATCTTGTAAATTTGATCTGAAGTCAACTGACGAGAACAGCATTGAGCACAGGCACTTCGTTGACCAAACTTCCACTTCATGTCAATCTGAACATCTGAGCCTTTGCAGATTGAAAGTACATTACTTCCTTTTATAATCCACTCGCGAGGGATGTGTCATGAATGCACCAGTCTCAAACCCCCTTATCGGACAGCATGCCTTTCAACGCACTTTCCGAGAGAACGGGCAAATCTGTAGAACCAGTACGAAACGCTATTCACCAGGCTGCTGTTGACATTTGGAAAGAATGCATATCGTCTGTACAATGTTTTCCGTTGATCAAATGGTTAAGACAGTTTTTCAGGGGCTTCAGAACTCTAACTCATGATTCACAACACCCGCTCGAGTCCAAAACTATTATCACTCGACAACAACGGCCATGCATTGTGAAGGACAATGTGTACCCACGAAGAGATCATTTTATGGAGAAATGTTTGGTAACTGTATTTATTCGACAGGTTGGCTTTCAAGCGAGATATCAACATTTTAAACATGGTATGCTTTTTAGAGGACAATTTGCAAATCACTTTCTCCTATGTGAATAATCCAGGACTTTAAAACAGCGTTGAAGGAAAACGTGGAGCAAATAGACCCAAAAAATATGCGTTATACTCCTTGTGGATCCACTCTTTGTTTCATCTCTTTCAAAGTTTTCTATGTTTATCATGCATATGTATCAGAACTATTTCATGATATATACCACTGATGTATATTTAAATATCTATACAAGGTAGGATTCAAAAGTTCCCGGACTCTGAGCGTTTAACATCAAAACATTTTGCAGTAGAGTGACTACGATAACGTTTTTGTGTTACTGCGTTCTTCCCCTTTCCTTAAAGTGGTTTTTCCAAACTCAAGTGGCTAATGACTCTCTACGGCGTCGTATTTTGTAACCGAATGCATTTGGTAATCTGAGCATTTGTACAGCAGAGAATGAATATCAAATTATGTAAAAAGTATTGTTTGTAGAGTGCTATGTAGACTGTTTACAGCAGTGATATAGTATCGCGAACACAAGCTTTTGAGTGACATTGACGTTTTAGGGAAGGCAAGGAAAGTGTCGAAGACAACCAATGCTCTGAAAGTCCGCAAACATCCCAGCACCATTGAAAACATTGAAAAGGTTCCTACAGCGTTCGTAAGAAGAGACTTCAGACAATGACGGGGTGAACACCAAAACAACTGTTTTGCCACATCCTCCTTACACTCTTGATTTCGCTCTCTGTGACTTCAGAATCTCTTCTTAACTGTCACGCAGCTTTTAGAGTCATCGATTCCAATCTGCAGAGGAAATTAAAAGTGCATCGCAGACCGAATGGAAAGACAATACTAAAAATGAATTCCTAAAAAGTTTAGATGACCTTTGCACGTGATAGCAAAAGTGTGTTGTTGCTCAAGGGTCTTATTTCAAAGAAGGACGCGTTTCAGCAATTTAATAGGTAACATTTTTAAGTTATACATTCTGTCCTGGAGCTTTTGAATCCTACCTCGTACATAAGAGTTTTTACATATTTATATTTTCATCAAACACTGCAAAGTAATTGTGAAGATAATCAGCAAAAAGTAAACGTTCTCTTTATTTTAACAACAAATTCATACGAGGGAAATTCAGAACATTTTTAAGCATTTTCCACTATATTACATAAATATTTTGTCATATTTCCTTATTCCTTTAGAATTGAAATTAGAAATTCTAACATCCAGTTAAATCCATTTGTATGTGGTTTTATTTTATTTCATTGAAATATATTCCATGTGTAAATAAAGTTTTTAATTCTTGAATAATAGTTCATTATCAAAATCTGCAATTTATGCATATATTTATGTTTGGTTTAAAAATATATACTTCTAAAAACCTCCCATTATAAGATTTAAAGTTTCTTGAAAATAAGAAAAAACATCGAAACTTTTATTCAAGACCTAGTTACTACATAAATGTTTAAAAAAGAAATATTTTCCCTTTGAAATTAGCATCGACGTCATCCTAAAAGTCCTGAATATGTTTGATCTGAATTATGATTCAAAGGATCCAGCTCGAATCTGAATAGCAGTGTAATTAGCGTTTTCATGTTCTTCTTGATTCACATCTGAAGAAGCATCTATGTTTTACAAAGAAGAGGCAAAAAGTCACGTTATTGTCAAACTCGACAAAATAATTTTGGAAGAAACGAAAAGGAAAAAAAAAACTGCATACCGGATCATAATACATGTAATGGGGGGAAAATGTCTTACTGTCTAGAGAACTTCCTTTCATTAGGATTTACTTAGTAGGAAAAGTTCCGGAAAAATCTGAATTGTATCTCTTTCAAACTCAACAAAGCGTAACCTTGAGGGCGATCTCGGAGCAACGGAAATATGATGTCGCAGCCGCCATTTTTCTTGTCCAATGTCCTACTTAGGAACCAACTTAATACGATTGCTTGAGAAACTAATAAAAGATATGCTCAGAATAAATGATTCGAAAAGAAGGGTCATTAAGGGATATTATAACCTTATATGTCTTTGAGAAAAAGCACGTTCGAAACAAGCAGTGTTCTTAACACTTGATTCTGTTAGCTGTATATCAGGAAATGTGGCTAATTCTAATATTATAATAAAAATATTTAATGATTCTTTGAGTAGAAATTAAAATTTGGAAATAATTATAAAAATAATCGAATAAAAAAATGCCTTCGATATTTACCTCTGTTTTGATATAATTAAAACGAAAGGAAAAAAACTAATGATTTTGTTATTTAATCAGGATTTTTCATTTTTTTCCCCTTTAAACCTATTTAAGGATTATTATTCAAAAAATGATACAACTTATTATGCTCCAAGAAAAATTGAAACAAAAATGAATGCATTTATGTAGGATTGGTATTTTATTATTTTGCAGATTAGTTTTAATTTTTGTAATATATTTTTCAAATCTTACGCAAGAGCGGCAAAATATTTTTAAAATTTAAATAAAATAATGGATATTTAAATATTAACTTAAATTCATAATTAAAAATCTTTAGCTTTATTTTTCAATAGTGGGAATAATTTATTAAGATAAGTTGTTAACATTTTTTTTAATAATTCCTTCAGTGCCAAATACTCCTTTTTTTCTTACAATTTCTCAGGGATTAAGAAACAAATTTCCAAATCATAAATAAAGCAACAATGTTGCTTGTCATTGATTTCTTCAAAATTTTTAATATTGGAAATTAATTTTCGATTATTTTTGGTTTATATTTGTGTTGTGTAATAGTTCCACTTAGAATAATTCAGACTTTCAGAAAAATATAAATCTTTTTTTCCTTTAACGTATTTAGAATTCCTAAGCATTTTTTAAGCATGCATATTTTCTTACAAAAACATTTTTCATACTTCAAGACATACTCTATTAAAAAAAGTATTGTAATTTCCTCCCGTTACTTTTATCAAATTTATTATTATTTAATCAGTGTTAAATATGCAAATGGATTCTCCAGAAGTTTACACGTTAGAGTTAATTCCACAAACAAATTTTTGTAAAAGTTGATTATGTTTCAGAAAATTTATCAAGAAAAAAATAATACCCCTATGTTTAATGATTTAAAAAAACACTTAATTTGTTGAATAAAAGGATATAAAATTCCTGGAATAGCTGAAAAATTTATGAAATGTTTTATTCAATGTATTTAAAAATATAAAGGTTTTAAGAAGTAACAGAATTTAAATAGCATTCTTTTATAATGAATATATAAAAGAAACGGGGTGAATATGAAAATTTAATTAAATATCTTAACAGAGTCAAAAAACTAGTGCATATTAATCAAAGTTAATTTTCAATACAGTTCTATTACAGCTTGATAAAGATTGATTAATTTCAGGACTTAGCATTCTGAATAGCTTACGAAAGTAGAAGCAAATTACAATAATCCCTCTCACCTCACTAAATTAAAAAAAAAATTCTTATAAAAACAAACTCACAGGAAAGACACATATCAAAATTAATAAATCGTAATCACATATTTGCTTAAATTAGTCATAAATAATGTAGTAATAATTATGCTGAAGTTTCATACATAGAACATGTATATCACTAGCATGTAGTATGCAAACATAAGAAAGTTTTGCTTTTAATTTCATATAATTGCTGTTTTTGGAAATTAAATTTCTAATATTCAGACACAATTATTTACTTTTGAGTTATAATGTATGCCTTGAGATTTTCTTTTTAAGTTATCGCATCATTCACAAAAATCACTCAAAACATGAATTTTGACAAAATGCATTTAAACTTCCGTGGACAAAGGACACAACTGGAATTTTTGCCAGAATTGCACATCTGACTTTTAAAAGATTTATAATTTCAGAATTATCAAAAATTAGATGTTTTGAGTATTTTGAATACAATTGAATTTTTTTTTCGAGAATAATGTATTGGATTCCGAAATTGCTTTTTTTTTCTCAGAGAATTAATCCATGCTATTTTTTTAAAAATTCCGAAATTTTTCTGTTTGCATTTGGGGAAGTTGTGGTTTCCTCAACATCTGGGCACTATCTCTTAGAAACGTTTTCTTTTGTAGTAACATTTTTTCTGTTAACTCCAAACGTGACTCATTAATTTTTTTTTATAAATTCTAAATGAAAAAATGCCGTCTGAAATGAAATTTCAGATCAAACCACATCTTTTAAGCTGCTTTTATGTACCAGAATAGAAGAAAGTTATTTATAGTAACACTCAATAAATAAATCGAAAGTATTCAAAACGAAAGTACAGTGGTAGCAAAAAGTCCTGAACACACTCATTTTTTAGCGTAATTTTTGTGTTTGACTTCATTTTTCGTTGTGAAATTATCACACTATCTTAAATATTGCTATTGATTTTAATGTACTTTTTCATGCTGATTTCAAAACTGTTTGTAGATTTCATCTAAATTAAATAGTTTAATTGATATGTTGAAAAAATCTTGACAAGAAAGCTCAAGGTCACTGTAAGAATGAGTGAGTGTGTTTTCCACCAATGAAATGCTCCGTTATTTCAACCAATCAGAGAGCAGTAGTGATAAAGGGTTGAAAGAAAAAGGTGAAACGTGGTTTATTGTATTGAATGCAGTTGTGTGTGTGTACTTGTGGAAAATAGTGTATTGAAAGCAATTTGAAGTGCGTTTGTCGTAGCCTATCACTACCTCCTAAGATTATTAACTCCCCTTCGGGTATTACCTGAATCTGAATGTGTTGGATACATAATAAAATCACTACTTCTATTAACAAATCAATCTTATTTATTGACTTTTCTTAATTAAGAGATTACACAAATACTATTCAACCTTAAGAACAATAAAACACAGTGGAGTATGAGAAGGATTCAATAATCATTAACGACGGAATCTTAACTGAGTCTACGGCGGTCGACGCGTACAATTATAGTTACACACTTATACTTAATTTGGGAAATCAAACTCTAACCTGATACCTTTTGTTATGGCAGGTTCGTCTAGCTACTTCTTCAATATCTGGATTCCTTTAATGGGCGGCTTCAATCTCAGCTATCTCTCAGTTCTTTCCCTAACTAATTTTATCTACAACGTATCGTAGACTCTCACAACGTTTACACTTAAAATAACACTTCTCAATTCATTTCATTCTTCATTTCATTTCCCCCTTTCATTTCATTTTATAACTCGCTAAACCCGAACTTATATAAAATATCTCACATTTGCATAAGTCACACTTTTGGCTCCCGGTGGAGATTGGTTGAAATAAATAAAACATTTAAAGAGAATATTTGAGAAGGTTAGTGAAACGCGTAAGCACCCGTCACACGTTTGTGGAAAATATTAGAATTATGGCTGAATTTTCATATCTGCCTGAGAATAAAAGGTACAAAATAATACATTTGAAGGGAGAAGGTTATTCTATGCGCCAAATTGCTGCTAAAGTACCATGTTGCCTTTCTACTGTTGTGAGAACTTTGAAAAGATTTTCTGAAACAAATTTTATTGCGGACAGGGGGCGATCAGGACGACCAAGAAAAACATCTTTACGTGAAGACAGGTTATTGCACAGAATTTCACTTTCAAACAGAAAGCTTAATTTCTCGCAAATTTTGAAACAATTGACTTTGACATCAAATGGGAGTGTGTGCCCAAGAACTGTTAGAGGAAGACTGCTGGAAATTGGGTTACGAGGCTGTAAAGAGCGCCCAAAACCATTACTGACTGAATTTCAACACAAGAGGCAATTGACGTGGGCAAGGGAACATTTATTATGGACTATTAAAGACTGGGAAAAGGTAATATTTAGTGACGAGAGTCAGTTTTGTATATCTGGCAACCAAAGTAGTGCCTATTTAAGACGACGCACTCATGAGGAATTCAGCCCTCAGTGTCTGAAGCCAACAGTAAAATACCCAACAAAAGTGATGGTATGGGCTTGTATGTCTTCTCATGGTGTTGGAAGACGTCTCATCGTTAGCGGAACAGTAAAAGCCATGGATTACATTGAAATACTACAAAATAAATTGCTACCAACCGCGAAAGATCTTTTTGGGAATCAGTCATGGATTTTTCAGGACGATAACGCCTCTTGTCATCGTGCAAAGGTAGTCCAGAAATGGTTGAAAGACCATACTGTGAATAGAATGAACTGGTCAGGACAGTCTCCCGACCTTAATCCGAAAGAGAACTTATGGTTTAAAATTAGTTATGAAATTTCAAAGAAAAAACCTTCAAACAAACGTGAATTAATTGAAGCTTTAATATTTTCCTTCAACCATATTGTCACGAAAGATCTTCTTTCGAAATTGGTGCATGCCATGCCAAAAAGATGTAGAGCCGTAACTGAAGCAAACGGCTGGCCCATAAAATATTGATTTTTTATCATGTGACAACAATGTAATTTTCAAAATGCTTATTAAATATACCGTATTTGTCAATTTTCGTGTTATTTTTCTTTGCATATTATGTTATTCTATATTGTTTTATTCTGCACATATTTCACATTATTGTGTTCAGGCAGCTTACTACAAAAATTATTTTAGTCATTAAGAAACTAGTAGATTTGAAATCAGCATAAAAAATACATTAAAATCAATAACAATATTTAAGATAGTGCAATAATTTCACAACGAAAAATGAAGCCAAACACAAAAATTACTCTAAAAAGTTAGTGTGTTCAGGACTTTTTGCTACCACTGTAATTCATTTCCTAACAGATCAAATACCCATTTGTTCGAGAAAGTAGTAATATAGTTAATTATTTAACAGTCTCCTTTTCTATCTGACAATCTGAAAAGTATGTACATGGGCATTAAAAACTGCTCAATAACTTTAAAGAATTCAAATGTACCTCTTGAATTTTACTGGCATGTTTAGATTAAGTTTCGGTATCATATGAACTAGTAAAAAGTATTTTGATAATTGTTGGGACTTCATGGCGTGTTATAATATTTATGAAATTTTTGATTCACATGTAAAGGATATATATTCTTCTACATATGTTATGAAACTTTAAAAAATCACATTTCTTCCATTATTATTGCAAATGGGATAGCAATTGCGTGTTTTAGTTGTCGTAAATTGTATTGATATTGTTCCTTCGGTTAATATAAATCACGGTTGAGCCTATCCTATGCACTGGTTAAAATTTAGATTAATTATTTTACCCAATATAATTATATTCAAATATTCACACCTATTTTTCTTTGTTCAATCATTTTATAATATATTTAGATAAAATACTTTTATTCTTTACACAATACATTAGAGGTAATTGAAAGGTATATACCTTCGTATACAATTTAAATTATTTCTTGATTTGTAGGGGAAAAAAAGAATATATTAAACACATCACTTTTCCCATAAATATAATACACTTAAAACACAAAATGTTAGTATTCAAAACTTTTTCAGTCAATGTTTAATCATTTACAACTAACATACTAAATTCTGAAAAGAAATTTAAAGTAATTGGAATCAAGTTTCATCTATTATACTTAATTGAAGAGAGCAAAAAAACTAAACTGTTTAATGAGCAGAATCATATATATTGGCATCTTCACAGTATCTATTTTTAAGAGAGGTCTTGAAAATATGTCTTAAGATATATAAAATTAGATGAATGAATTTAACGGGCATTCTCTATTATTTATTCTTTTTCAGTTTTAAAATTTTGTTTTGCACTGCATTGTTGTCTGGATTGAAATTTGTTAAGGGTAATAATACTGAGGTCGTATATTTATTTTAGATAAAATTAAACTTAAATACGAGTTAATTGAGAATATATCGTAGAACGAATTATAGAAAAGAACAAAATGAATCCATGTACCATATACATATGTACAGAAATGTTTTAGAAAGCTTTATTATTAGCAATAAAAAGCAGTAAAACCCTTCTACTAAATTTGTTGAATGTAAAAGAACATATTATTAAAATTAAATACCTAATAAAAAAAGCGAAAGGAAGGACACGCAGAGGAAATATTAAAGACATTGATACATAAGAATATAAAAAGCTTATTGGTGTATCACTGATGATGTACATTGTGATTGCACAATTTAGGAGAAATCATTATTTCTATATTTCTTTTGTGTTTCTATTTTTTTTGTGCTGTTAATTTACCTTTCTCCTTGGACGAACTCAATACTA
This sequence comes from Trichonephila clavata, assembly GCA_019973975.1. Lineage (NCBI taxonomy): Eukaryota > Metazoa > Arthropoda > Arachnida > Araneae > Nephilidae > Trichonephila > Trichonephila clavata. The sequence goes on from BMAO01035206.1 coordinate 63,344, forward strand.
AATAAGATGAAATCACATTAATTGTTAAATATTTATATTTGGATTTACTGATTTAATTTATTCTTCATAGCCCCAAAAGAAGTATTTGTTTATCATTAAATAAACGATATATTTATAAACCAATGTTTCTGTACTTCTATAAAAAGCTTCTTTAAAATTTAATTCATTAAAGAAGACAGTTCACTTAAGAAATATGAGAGAGTTAAGTTTATTTCATCACAGTGCGTTTTGAAAAAAAAAAATGCTTTACAAAATAAAATCAAAGAATGACGGGAACATGTTGAACTGTTTCTATTTTTAAAATTCACCGATTTGCAAGCTTGTGTTACGCAATTATTTTATTAAACTATATTGGTTTTGCAAACACGAAACTAGGAACAGTGTTGCAAGTAGAAAGTCAGGTTAGAAATTCGTGAGAGAAAACACAGTAATAAAAAAAGGAATACAAATTCCCTTCAATTTTTAAATGCCTCAAAGAATTTTTCCTCGTGTTTAACTTAAAATGGGTTCAATAAATTCTTTAGATTTTAGTAAAATGAAAGTTTCATAATGCCAATTTTCAAACTTTCGCAAACAAAATGTGGACGTGAGTCGAAGGAATCTTTCACGATTTTTCCAAAACACTATTACCTTAACAAACACACTCATCGTGAAGAGTGTTTTTCCCGAGCTGAAATTGCACCGATCATAAAATTGAAGTATAGGCAATAAGTGTGATTAAAGTTTACTTGTTTTGATATATTTTCTTTCTACATAAATGACAGTATTTTTAAATGTTTCGGAAAAGGAGTGAATTGAAGAAAGAACTTCAGTTATTTTTTACAATTTGAAAAGGTATTCGTGCATAGCATATAGTGCTTTATAAACTTCCTTTCTGGCGAAAAACTCAATTTTACTAATACTTGAAAATTAATTTTTAGAAAAAATCCCTCTATTTTATATTCACAATATAAATACGTACATCGAAGATAAATAATTTTGAATTAAGCATTTAAAATACGTTTTAAGGTATAAGTTATATAAGTATAATTAATTAATTTCAGGTATAAGTCCTTACATTTGAAAAAAAAAATCTATATGAATGCAACATTTTCTTTTATCTATAATGTTATAAGTAGCCGAACACGTTGAAATGAAAACATGTCAAAATATGCATTTTTTGTTTTTTAGGTAATTAAAAGATCTATCTAATCTACAAATCATATTTTGTTTTGTGTCTACGTTATTCAAAGGCTACATTACAATCTATTTTATAATATTTAAAAACAAAAACCCAAATTAAGCATTTAAAGTGTTCAGAATCTATCACAGCGAGTCTTATAACTGAAGATATTGTGAATGTATTTGTATATAACTTTTTTAATCTGATATTAATATTATTTTCATAGAGAATGTATTAAGTTATTTCTTATTGAATGAAACATTTTTGAAACTACGAAGTCTCAAAGAATATTACATTTCTTATACTTACTCTATTAGCTCTAAAGTTTTTAAAAATTTCAATAAAACATTAAAATATGAGTACATATTCTAGCTAAATGCATTTCAATTATTTTAGTAATACTCTTAAAGATGTAAGTTTATTACTTTTTTTCTTTAATTACGTTGAACCTTTTCAAAATATTGCTAAAATTTCACTTATTATTCAGATTTTTATTAAATTTCGATAATAGTTCTTTTAAGTATCAATAGCAAATTTGATAGTATTTATTGGTATTTATTTAAAAAAAAAACCTTTATGATTATATAGTGTATGCTATTTTTTAAAAAAGTACTCCGAAGCTGTTTGGATCCTGAAGTAGAGGATTATGTACCACCTATTGAAAGTTTCATGTTTGGGCAGTACTAATTAGAAAATAAGATTTAGTGATTTCTACACACGTGGGAAAAAATTTACGTGTATCTCATGTGTATTGTAATTAAAAACGTCATATGTTTCGAATGATTCAGATGGTGGAGTGAGTGAGAAAATTATTTTAGTGTCGCAACCCGGGCATTTGGCGACGGTTCACCTAATTTTGAACCACATTTGAATGAAGGAGACACCTGGACTTGCACTCCCTCCCCTAACTTTCACACCACACCAACTGAAGGACGTTTGAACCTTGACATATTTAATGGGCATCGGCCTCTTTGCATCGCTGGTCTTCAGGGGTTCTGGGTTCGAAATCATGGCATGCCAGCCACGAGTCCGTAACCTTGACCACTAGGCTACCACGCCCAACAGATGGAGTGCAAAGGATTTGCTATTAGTTTGATTAAAATATAAACTTCTTTTGAACATTCTGACAATTATCTGTCAACTTCTTTAGTTTGCAAGGGCTAGAAAAACTCGCGAAGTCATTCATATTCAAGTAAAGAGTCGCAGGAAATGAGCACAAAACGTGCATTGTTATACTTTCCAAAATTGCAATAAATGAATAAACATTGCTTTAAGTTACATAAATACACAATGATTCTACAAAAGTAGAATCAAGGTGAAATAAATGCATTATTTATGGAATACACTATCCTTTGATTAGGATTAGTAATCATTTGGATATAAAAAGACAATATAAAATATTTATTATGATGCATTTGAAGATTACATTTATATATTCTAAACGCAGAAGCTTAGATAAAATTTTTCATGAAAATAAAATTAAAAGAGTATATTCGCCAAGCGTCAAGAATGGAACCTAAACTCAGAATGCATTTTTCAGAAACATATGCTTTAATGGAAACGTATTTCAACATCACTAACGAGAAGACATTTACATATTTAAAAATTCTACTGATTGACGACAGATTCAAACAACACTATTTCGGTGAACAAACAATGTCATTTTTCCAACATTTCTCTTAAAGAAACAAAATTAATTATTTTTAGTAATTAAACATTTTAACTGAAAATTATATGCATAGAAAGTGGTTTATATTTTAACAGAATGTGGAAACAAAACCAAGTTCTTTAAAATCTTTAAATTTACTCATTTAGGATCATTCTTTAACTGGACAATGTTTCCTCAATTTGGAGAAATTTAATATTGAATGAAGAAAGCCTTTCGAAACATCAAAGTCTCAGATTTTATAATTGCAGAACATGCTTTAAGGCATGCTTCCCAATCTCTTGTAATGTTTAAGAGTCTCTTCAAATAGTTTGGGTCTGAAGATAAGTTAAAAAGAAACCAAGAAAAATGTATTTCTCCACAAACAAGAAAACGAAGACTGTTTCACTCACAGCTGAATAATCACTTGCATTAAATATTGACTTTGCTTGAGTAGTTACTGGAATCCTCGAAAATGTAAATGAGGCACAAACTTTACATTTTTATAGAAGAAGCTATCTTAAATTTTTAATTATTCTTACTCTAAATTGTGACTTAAATGCATTAAACTTTCCACACCGCAAAACTATCATGAGCTTGTAACACAACTACAGTATTATAAACCAGGTTTTAGTGGTACTTTAGTATAAAATTGGAATATATTCAAACAAAATATGAATGAGTGAGTGAATATTAACTGAGTACTGTTCAGCTACACGAGGGCTTTTGGCGACGGACCCCGTAATTTCGAACCCTGGTCAAGTGGTGAGGACGACATCTGAGCTGGCACCCTCTTCTAACTATCACACTACACCAACGGGATGACGTTTCAGCTCTCGAGAGATTTAAAGTGCAACACTGTTCTACACCAGTCTTCAGTGGTACTGGGCTCTATTACATGGCACGTCAGCCGCGAGTCCTAATACTAGGCTATCGCGGCCACAATAAAATATGAAAAAATTAATCTAAGGAAGTTTTAGATTAGAAATCGTGAATGTTTTTATTCTCAAGTTAAACTTTTACTAAAAATATAAAATCTAAGGTAAACTTTATTAGAGTATTCAATTCTTGTCTTTAGAAAAAATATTTTGAAAATTACAAGGAAAAAAAAAAGAAAAATCATAAATGCAAAACGTAAAAATTAAATTTCTTAACTACGCAAACAATTTGCAATTATTTAAATAATGAAAAATTTATAAGGTTTTTTGTTTTTGTTGTTAAACTTTATCCGATAATTATAAAATGGACTGCATAACGCAATACTAAATTTTTACAAATATCAATGAGTAATGCCTCGTAGATTGTTTCGATCTACATAGGAGATGTTAGATACATTTTCCCTTGCTATGTACTCTTCGTCACTATAATGCGGCATTCTGGGAAAGAAAAATAATTTTTGAAAAACTAATGATGCCGAAACAAAATTATTTGCCTTTTTGAGTACTTATTAATGCATACAATACAAATAAAAATATTGCTTAACTTATTTTTGCAATTACGAACTTTATAACGTATCCATTGTAATGAATACGTATGAATGGAAGCATTGGAAATTATGGTAAATGTTATCCTGTAAACAAACGACAAACATTTGAGACTTTTAATCATGATGTATAACTGCAGTCTTATGAAAGTAATACAAAATCCACAATATTCCATTTACTTAAGACAACTATTTCAAATCACGCAAAAGAAATGGCTTGATGCATTTACTTTAAATGCAAAGGGGCGGGGGACTTTGCATCTTTTCAAAAAAAAAAAAAAATACTGAAAAATGTAAAAAAGTTGGCTCTGAGAGGATTGTGAAAACATTTGGTTGCCTTATTCAAAATAACAGCTGTCCATTCTCACCTCAATGCGCTACCCGCGTTCAAGCGAGATAAGAAGAACGTTGCTTTTTCACAACACTCAAAGAAGTTCACAGAGCAGCAAAACCTTAAATACTGTAAAATATACACACATTGTAAACAAAAATCTAAACATTTTTGTTTCCTATTTAGGGTTTTTTATTCCGTATCACTAAGCAAATGGCACAAGAAAATCTTTTAAAATGTTAAAAAACAGAAACAAAAGCAAAAAGTTGTAGTTGGATCCCGTCCATTTTATTTTCATCCATTTCTTAACATTAAACATAAAAAATGCACCCTAGTAAAAGCATAAACTATTTGAGGAATATTTTTAAATAGAAAAATTCATTCAAATTCATATATATTTTTTGAAATTATTGACAAACATATGAAATCCTAAATTTGAACATGACATACGGATTTAAATTATTTAATTCGAATACATACGGATAAATGTCTCACACTATGTAATGAACTTCCTTGTTAATTTCTTAGAATATATGTGCTTCCAGGAAATTAAATTTATATCCTTAAATATTTATCAAAATGTTATTGCATATCTGGAAAGTGCAATGAATAATTTAACATATTTATTACAAGTTGAATTATAATTTTAGGATTAATGAAAAAAATTATTTGCTTCTCCTATTATAAAAATTAACTGTATCTCTTTAAAAAGTTTAAGACGATGTTGTCATTGTATTTTAGAACAAACATTTAAAAAAAATCTGGTTTAAGGTCATCAACGAAGGAACAAGATCCCAATAGAATATTTATATCAGAGTTCATTAAGCATCTAATGGGATAACTATTTGAAAAATTTTAAATTTGAGTTCTTAAATTTTAATGATTATAATTAAACGCAATTCATTTAGTTAGAAAAGCTTCATATTTGATTTAAATAGGTGTTTCAAAAAGTTTGATTGGTCTCTTTTATAATACTATTTTCGCTGCCATTTTCTCTGTTTATTTTTAAAAATTTGATCAGGAAAAAAATCTGTACTTTTAAATTCCGATTTGCTTTCGATAAATTAGTAGTTAATATTTCAGAAATTATGATGTAAATAAAACATTTCAAGAATCGCACGAGTATAGAAGGATTTATATTTTGTGGAATTCCATAATGTAAGATAGTTATTTTATTTATGCATCGAGTTTTTAAGATGCACTATGGATTCAGTTTAAGAACATATGGTTATCATAATGTTAGCATTTATTCCAGAGTTATAAATATTTCTTTTTTACTATTTCTTATCAGTATGTTTCAGGTATACTTTGAGTTGAGATTAAATGGATTTTAGTGATGTTTTTAAAGAATGTCAGCGCGCGTTTACACTTAAAAGTCATTACAATCATCCGATTAAAAATTGAATCTAGTAATATTTTTAAGAAAAAAAGTTTTATTTTTAAAATGTTTTAAGTAAGATATTTAAAAACTTCTTTTTAAGTTAAAATGAAAACACAAAAAGAAATATGATACAGAAATTTAAATAAGCATGTATAGTTTTGAAGCTCGCCTTAAAGTTTTTTTTGAAAATAAATGTCAAGTTAAGTCGAAACAGTCACTTCTGTAAAAAAATTCGAATGATACATATTTATTTATATTTGAAAAACAATTCAACAACTGAGAGAAAAATATGCTTTTAAAGGCAAATTTTACTAGGGCGACCCAAACAATGTTTCAGCTCGAAACATTGAATACCGTATTGGAGAAGAGAACAGACAACACTATTCATTAAACTATCTCACTGCAGAGCCCAACCCAAAGAATTGTATCTCAGGCTAACTTGAGAGAAAATAGTATTCTAGGTACACGGAAAAAGCTTTGATTGATTTGGAATATAGTTTCACGAATACCTTTTGTTGCATTTTTGTCAGTAGAAAAGATAAAAAATAATTGGAAGCTGTTGACAAAGAATATTGTGTTTTTCTCCATATTCTGTTTCTCTTTTAGGTTCTAGAGCAAAAACGTAACTATTGCGTATAAAATACTTTTTTTTAAGGTTAGCTATATATGCATAATGATTTGTATTTAAATATGCGAGATTTTAAAATATTCCTTGGGTTATACAAGAACAAAAGGCCTTACTTGTATTACGAGATATGACTTGGGCATGCATTTCCTAAAAACCGATTTATGGACACAAATAAAATAGTAAATGAGCCATGTTTGGAGAAATAAAAGTATATTCTTGTTGGAAACAAATTTTAAGAAAAATAAATATTATTGTTCTAAACTTTTATTAGACAAGCAAATAATATGTGGCAATCAAATAATTTGAGTGTCCATGTGGTGTGAATAAGATACATATTTTAATATAATATTTAATTTCGCAATACACTTATACATAACTTAAAATCTATTGTACAATGCGCACTTTTAACACCAAAAACAAGATCGAAATTTACGAGTTGTGTTATACCCCGGGTATAAAAATTATATTTTTAAAAATAAACAAAATTAGCATAGAAAAAAATAAACTTCTACATGTAAAATACTGTTTATTTAAAAGAAATGGCATTCCTTATGAGCTCAATGGATTGTAGTTCTAAAAGTATGCTTTTTTTTTTTGAAGTTTGGAATAATACCTCGAATAAATGACTTCAAAACATAACAGCATTTCTCACAAACATTTCAGTTTTTTTCTTACAAAAGGGGGTGCGCGTTATATGGCGAATATAGAGAAAAATTAAAAACTGCAACTTGAAAGTATAAGTGCGTGTAATATACCAGATTTTATGGTATTTATTGAACTCAAATTGCTGAAAAATAATGTATTATATCTGAAATGAACTTAAATAGAAAAAAAAATATATCAGCTGTTAAAAATATTCTTTCCTACTTTTAATTAAACTCATCGAGTTTCAAATTAATAACGTTTATCAGTTATATGGGGAAACATATTTTTTATTACCGGCAAAAAATATATTGGAGTAACAAATAATATTTGATGGGTTTCTCTTGTAACTTTGAAGTTTAATTTTGAGAAATTGCTGCAGTATATATTTTTCAAAGTATTGTTCATCGTTAGCTACAACTTTCCCCCATCCCTAGTAGCATACGGATTCCACATCGAAAAAATTCCTCTTCTTTTGAGGCGATCCAAGAATCAGCCGGATTCTTGGCTTCTTCCTAATAAAAGAAGTGCTGCTGTGCCAGGCTATGAGTCACCGACTAGAACAAATGGTAATCGTAAGAAGAAATGTCTTGTGAATACAGCGGGTGGGGTAGGACATCCCATTGCAGCGCCTCCAAAGTTTCCTTGACGACTTTAGTAACATGTAAACGAGGGTTGTCGCGCTGAAAAATCCCTTTGTCATGCATTTTGGCATATTGGGGGTATTTAAACTTCAATGCTAGGCTTCATTGCATTTATTGTTGTTGATAACGTTCTCCAGTGATGGTTTCGTTAGGCTGAAGTGTCTCATAGTAGATCACTCCGTGCATAATCAACCAGTGAGTGAGTGAATATTAGCGTCGCGCTGTTCAGATACTCAAGGGATTTGGGCGACGGACCACGTAATTTTTTGCCATCGTCAATTGACGAGTACGACACCTGAGCTGTCATCCTATCTTCTAAGTAACACTCCAGAGTGCATATCCCACCAGATTCACAGCATTAGCTTCATACCATGGATATTCGGTATGACCGTTGATGCTGATGCATGACCGGACATACCCCACGATTTTCCATGCACTGGATTGTCGAAGTGGATCCAATTTTTTCGTCCCCGGCCACGATTCGATACAAAAAACCCCTTCCAATGTTGTCTCTGTAGCTGTTGTTCACACGTGAAAAAATGGCGTTCGACGTCTCTTGGCTTGAGATCCTACGGAACCTATTTTCCTTGTTTATGCAAATGAACCAAAATATTGTTGAACCAAATGCATGACCTTAAGATGGTTTGAAATCGCTTTCTAAATCACGCCTAAAGTTTCACAGCGAGCTCTTTTTTCGGTTAGGCATGAATCTTATCCAATAGCGACTCCAACTCACCGTCTTTAAATAGTACTGTCATTTCTTCGCGTTTTATAACACTGGTGTCAAAATCACAACTTTAAAAAACACTGGAACCAGTACTAACAAGTTTAGATTGATAGGACACATTACCAATATGCCTTGCACAGTAATCGATGACCATCAGCTTCCCTTTTCTTAAAATTAAAACAAAAAAGTACCGCTTCCCGCTGATTGTTTTTTGCTAGCACAAATGTTGACATACTTAGAGCACAAAAATCTGTGTTGTTTACACTTCAGCGAAACGACACATACTAATTTTAGATGGAAATAATGCCGCTGTCACACGAATGAAGTTTCCAGATAGCTCGATGCGATGCAATACTAGTTAAGCAATCTTTCGTAAAACCCTCAAAACTCACTTGTATACCCGATATATAAAACATGAAAGACATTACGCTTAAGTAAAATAATATATAGTATTGTCTTATACAATTGTGGGAGAAATCCATCAGCCCAGGATACCTCAATTATCACTTAAACTTTTTAACTAGGTATGAAAAAAACAGTATTTTCAAATAGCTTGAATTATTAAAAACTTTTATGAAAAGAAAATATTTAACTGAATAAAATTAAACTCCAAGGAAGAAATAGTACTCACGGATACTTGAATAATTAAAAAATTGAGCATCGTTAATGCTTAGATGATGATCTTGCATGCTGAAAAGAAAAATCATGCCTGAGCATGATTTACAAGTAATTTTACTACCAAGCCTTAAAAATAATGTGTTCAGAATTGATATTGAGAATCCTAAGTTTATTCAAAGCGATCCAGGTAATAACAAAATCAAAGAAAGAGATAGATCTCAAGAATTGATTTCCGTGTTTATTATTAATTGATTGATTGATGAAGTTAAGCAGAATAATCGTGAGTGCATTCAAATCTCTCACTTTCAAACAACATGAGGTCTATTCGCAATGAACCCTGTAGCTTCGAATCGTAGTCGATTTGGTTTCCCCTATCCTAACTATCACATCATGTCAATTGCATGACTTAGGCCCCTAAGAATTTAATATTTACCAGCCCCTTTATCGGACGGGTTTTCACGAGCATCAAGATTCTAACTCGTCCTTTGAAAACACCGACCTCAAGTTTGCGATTTTGGTCACTATGCCACCACTCCCAGCAAGCTGAGGAGGATCAAAAGCTATTAAACCCCTAATTGAGCATATTATTTGCTTTGTTTTCGTTTATACCATTTGTATAACTCTCTCCCCCAAACCCCTGCTAACCACTATCAATATACCTTTAACTTACGTCAAAAACCCAGAACGACTTATGAGCTGGCATCCGTTTATTCTCAATAATGTTTTATCAAAGCAAGGAGTTGTCCTGTAGAATATGTGTTGATTATTCTATCAACCAATTTTCGATGAAACTTTTCAAGCAATTACGTATATCGCTGCCAATGTTAATTATTGTAGATTTTTTTAAAATAACTATAATAATGTACATTATTTAAAAGAAAATTAGAATACCAAAAGAAAGGTGTAAAAATTAGGAAATTTCTACTCAAAACGTGAAAAAAAAGAACTAAAGCAGAGTGAAGGTTTTTTTCTATTCAATGTCGTAACTTGAACCAAAATTTAGGTATTAAGAGCAGCATAACTATGTATAATTCAATGATGAAATTTTCACATGCACTCGGGTACTAAATTTCTGGTCCATTTTTGTCAGTTCTAAATAAAAAAAAATCGATGCTGTTTTATTTAATTTGATTAATTTATAAATGATACAATACAAGTAATGCGAGGGCTGATGACGACAAATCTCATGACACTTGTGCTCCATACCCTTTCTATCAAATGAGGGACAGTTAAATTAGTGAGTGAGTATTAACGACGCACTGTCCAGCTACTCGAGGCCTTTTTGTGATGGATCTCGTAATTTCGAACATGTTCAAGTGACGAGGACGACACTTGAGCTGGCACTTCTCTCTCCTAACTACCACATCACGCCATCGGGAAGACGTTAGAACTCTTGACAGAGTAAACGTGCATCGCTTCCCCTACATGGTGGATCTTCAGTGATACTGGGCTCGAACTTATGTCACGCCAGCCACGAGTCCGTTACCTTGACCACTAGGCTACCGCGGCCTTGTAGGCTTTTACTACATCACATTATAAAACTGCCTGAGGACTAATTAGCGACTGACTTCGTAATTTTGAAACATAGCAAAGTGACGAGGATGAGACCTGAGCTAGCGTCCTTTTCTACTAACTTGCACACCACACGACTGAAAGGACGTTCGACCTTCGTAAGATTTAAAGTGTATCGGCTACCTCGACACGGTGGGTCTTCTCTCTCAGTGGTCCTATACTCAAACCCATAACACTCCAACCACGAGTCTGCGGCATTGATCACTAGGTTACCGCGGTGCACTTTGCATCATCTCTCTTGGCACGATGAGTTCTTAGGCTCCGAAGAGGTTTAGCATGCACCAACTGTCCTTCAGACTTTGTAAAATCTGAGTTGGAATATCTGATCCGACTTATACATCACCACTTACAAGCTTTCTTTGACAACCATTATGTTACTGTGATTCACAAATAGGACGAAATCTAGCCTTTATCCCACTAACCAACTTTGATGCTATAAAAGGACATGTTTCACAATATTTATTTCATGGATCAAAGTAATAAGATACTTACTTTTTTCATTTTCTTATTAATATTTATTTTAATAAAACAAAGAGGTTTGGGGGATAGTCCTTGAAATTCTATTTTGTGGAAATATTCTAATACAGAAAAAATATAAATTCTTGTTTAGAGACTGTAGTCGAGATAGCATCATAACTTATCATCGAACTCATGGGAAGCATCCTTTCTATTAAGTCGCAGATTCCATTTCAGATGTCATCTTAAGTTAGTGAGAGGGTATTAACATCGCACTGTTTAGCTACTCGAGGGCTTTTGGCGAATGACCTCGCAATTTCGAACACTTTGTCTAGCGATGAGGACGACATATGAGCTGGCACCCCCCCCCTCTCCTAACTATCACAACCATACCAACGGGAAGATGTTTGAGCTCTCTACAGATTTAACGGGCATCTATCCCCTACCCGGCGAGTCTTAAGCGGCACGAACTCATGACATGCTTGCAACGAGTCCGTTACCTTGGCGACTAGGTAACCGCCCCAGTCATATTTCATTTTAAGACCTTAACTACGTCGGGTCTGATGCGCGCCATTATTTTGTGGCTCAAATTTTCCGTGTGGTGTAGTGTGGACATTTAGAAAGGAAAGCTACACCTCCGAATGAACAGAATTCCCAATCATTTTTTTAAAAAAATGTTAAACGTTCATAGGATTACTTTGCAGCAGAAATAAATCTAATAAAAAAATAATAAATAGAAAATCATTTGGGAATCTTTCACGCAATTGATGATTCTCCTACATCGAATTTAATTTGAATATAATTTTTAAGGCTATAAGAGACATTTTCGCCAGACTAAGACTGCATCAAAATGCATTCAATTCGACAGATTTAATATGATTAAAATTTTAATACATCTGAGATCCATTCAAAATAATCGTTCACTTATTAAGGGAAAAACAATCAATCGTGATGAAATCGTAGCTAAAGTGTGTATATTATTTATGTTCAGCATTCAATGCATCAATTTTCATATTCTCTTTACAAAAGTTAAAAAAATAAGTATGGTTTTTAATTTATTATGTTCACATCCTCAGTCAAAACTGTCACACAACAACAATTATAATGAATAAGAAAGAGAAGTATCTTAAAAAATAAAATAATTTATTTACAACAGAAGGCAGATGATACACACTGGAGGTTGCAATATTAAGGAAATCGAAATAATGGAGCAACTAACTAGTAATATAACAGCAATAAATTATTAAAACGCAGTAGGTCCTCATAATTTGATCCTCAAATGGATCCAGTTCAGTACCTTCTTTTTCAAAAATGTGTGAATATCATTTTTTGCAGAACACTTGCCTAAAAAAATTACAGAATTTTTTAAAAATATCTTTCAAAAAATTAAGATTTACAGTTACATTCAAAATAATATGACCATGTAGACCACTATGCATTTAATAAATATATATTATATTGAGTCTCAGAAATGTGATCTCCATTTGAAAGTTTTTATAAGCTCAAGTAACAATGGCCGATAAAAAACGAATAGTAAAACTTAAAATATATACACACAGGTATAAAAACATTTTTGCCTGGACTTGAAACTTTTCAACAATAAAATATCATATATAAAAATAACATTTTTGGGGATGTTTTCAAGGTTAAAATTGCTTAAGATATTGATTACGCAATACTTTTCTTTTGTTAATATGTATCCACAAATGAGCTTATGTCGTATATTTATGAATATATTAATTACAAATTTATAAAATAATTATTATGCACATTACTTAAATTTCCGATAGTTCTTTCTTCGTTTTATTTTATTCCACTTTGATTTGATTTTAAGTATTATGTTAAAATTTATGACGCTGTTCCTTCCTGAAGAAAATCTCTTATTCACTGCCTGATATACTTCAGTTACACAAGCTTCTTCTCTACAGACGTTTTTTTCAATTAACATTTGGGATATTGAACGTTTGACATTTGAAACGTTATGTAAATCTTCTTGTAAACCTCGTATATCTTCTTTGGAATCTAAACCATGGTTCATATCTATTATTGTTTCATCAGAATTAATCTTGTGAGAATTTTCAATTGCACTTCCCTTTCTTGAGAGTGTGACGTTTTTAGAATTTCTCAGATGCCGGGTGTTCATCGATGTCCGTGTCATTTCAATTTTGCCAGGATTGTCTCCTTTGTTTACCTCTTCCAAGTCGTCAATCGAGGAATTGCTCAATGCCATCTTTTGTTTTCTAATATCAGGCGTTAAAAGATTTATATTTAAAAACATTACATTTATCTTTTTGGATTCTCTTAAAATCGGATCAGTACTCATAATGATAAATTCCCAATTTTTGATTTAAAATTGATTGCTAATACTTAGTTCACTCCTTACAAAGGCAAGAAATTCTAAGTGTTTAATGTGATTAAATTTAGTTATTAGATGTTGCCAAAGATTTTACACATGCATAAAATTGAATATAAGTTCTTTTTGTGACCCCATCGTGATTTGTATAAAACCGCAAATTACGTGATGTTGGATAGCAACTATCATATTTCCTGAAGGCTAATGCGTCTCTACAAAATCCATCCTAAAAAGTGTTCTGCAATAATGAACTGAAACCAGCATAAAGTAAAAGACTAGTCTGATAATTTGAAATGATTTTCAATGACGATGTTGTGCAAGAAAATATCAAGTTTTGAATATAAATTCTATTACTTAAATCAATATGGAATGGTCACATATAAACTATGTTTTCAAACGGTGATATTTCTTCATTATTTTATAAAATGTCACTTCCACGAACCATAAGGGATACTGAAGACGGACCCATAAGTGACGCAGACGACACCTCTAGGACAACACAATGTGTCTACGTGAAAGTTTTGAATCTGTTTCAATTTATTTCGCAATGAAAGACAATTTTAGTGCAACGGAACTAAAATTCTTCACTCAACAGATACAAAGCCAATCTCCATCTTTGAACCATGACCACTAGGTTATCAAAGGAACTCGTAGGCATTCTATGGACACGTAAGTGAGAATGACCAAATAAAATAGTTACTGCAGTCCTTTGGAGCTAAGGTGTCATTTGAAGCTAGTTTGTGATTATTGTGTTCTTGTCTAAAAAACAGAACAATCATTGAACCCTTCGAAATGAAAAAAAGATGTAATAAATGAAGGATCAATAATTATTTAATGTATTAAATCTGTGTGTGCAGAGGTGCATATATGGATGGTTTGCATTGCTTAATCCTGGTCTTCATTGTTCTTTAAGGTTGGTTGATGAACAGCCGCTTTTCCCTTGCGATTTTCTCTAATTTATATCTTACTCGCATTTGTATCTCCTTCCTTTCCCCTCTTGCTCTTGAAAGTTTTGAGTGGTTCACAGATAAATGAGTTATCATAAGCTAACGACTGCTGTTACAGAAAGGCCACGGTAGCTTAGTGGTCAAGGTAATGGACTAGTGGCCGGATTTTCATGAGTTTGGGTCCACTGCCACTGAAGACCCGTAGTGCAAAGGGGACAGATGCACGTTAAGTATGTCGAGGCTCAAACGTACTTCCGTTGGTGTGGAAGTTAGTAAGCGGCCGCGGTGGCCGAGTGGTCTAGGCATCGGATCATGGCTAGCATGTCATGAGTTCGATCCTAGTACCACTAAAGACCCGCCGTGTAGGGGAGCGATGCACGTTAAATCTGTCAAGAGCTCAAACGTCCTCCCGTTGGTGTGGTGTGGTAGTTAGGTGAGGGGTGCTAGCTCAGGTGTCGTCCGCGTCACTTGACCATGGTTCAAAATTACGCGGACCGTCGCCAAAAGCCCTTGTGTTGCTAATCAGTGCGACGTTAATATTTTCTCTATCTATCGTGGAAGTTAGTAAAGGGTGTTCCCACTTAAGTGTCCTCCTTGTCATTCGACTGTGATTCAAAATTGTGAAGGTAATCGCCAAAAGCCCTCGAATTGCTAAGTAGTGCGTCATTATAAAAAAAATACAGCCCATTGTCCAACCGAACAACAAAGAGACCAACAAATCTATATTAAATCTTAAGCAACAAGTAGGACCACTTTTACAAAGCAATAAAAGAAGCGAGATATTTGAATTTCTTTTGGTAGAATAGGCTGTACGTTTTCAGAATTGATATTTTAAACCATCACGTGGTGTGGAATGTTTTGGTTTGCAAAGTGAAATGGAATATTAGTTGCCGTTTTTGTAATTCGATAATCGCAAATAAATCTAAGATGTAGGTTAATTGAATGTATATTTGACATCGCAGTCTTAGAACTATGCGAGGATAATTAGAAGTGAACTTCTTAATTCATATTTAGGTCAAATGACGAAGATGACACCTCAGCTGACAATTCATTCTTCCGCATCACGGTAGCGTGAGTGAGTGAATATTAAAGTCGCACTGTCTTAGCAACAAGAGGGCTTTTGGTGACGGTCCCCCTCTCCTAACTACCACACCACACCAACGGGAGGACGTTTGAGCTCTCGACAGATTTAACGTGCATCGCTCCCCTATACGGTGCATCTTTAGTGGTACTGGGATCGAACTCATGACACACTAGTCATGATCCGATGCCTAGACCACTCGGCTACCGCGGCCACTCCGCATCACGGTAGCACGAGAAATTGAAATATTGTCACATTGAGTGTGCGTTAGTCTCTGTACACGGATGGTCCTTGGTAGACGGCTCGAAGACGATAAATGTAGAGCCAGTTTCTGGTAAATTTGGATTGAAAGTGGATGCGAGTAATTTAAAATCTGAAAATGATTTTTTAAAATGATGATCACAGATGATATTTTATCGGTTCTGGTTGAGAAAACTAATAAGTATGCGTACGATGTACTTAATCTTGACATCTGACAAAAGAAAGCACGCACCTTCATAGAAACCAATCGATAAAAACGAAATTTTAAAATTTCTTAATTTAATTTTACTGATGGGACACATCGAAAAAGATTGCGTACATGATTTTTGGACAATTAATAATGTGTTGGAAGTTTCATTTTTCAGAGAAGAGATGCCACGCACAATCGTTTCCTAATGAGCTAAAAATGCTTACACTTTTCCGATAATAGCTTGAAAGAAAGCAGATATTCTCCAATTTTACGACAGATTGAAGAGACAATACGAAAAATCTTTGATTGTTTTAACAGAACATTTATTGAAGTGTGAAAACACATCTTTTGATGAAGTTATCATTAAATTTATAGGAAGAGTATTATTGAAACAAACATTCCAAAAAGACGCAAACATTGGGATTTGAAAATGTACAAAATTGCAGATGCCACTGGCTATATTAATGATATGAGAGAATATCTACGTAAAGATAAAAGAAAAAAAAAACCTTTCATCAGATTTCTATATAATGCTGTATATACTATAACAAATTGCTTATTCAAAACCCTAAGGCTTTTTTTTATAATTTAAGTATGGATTTGAAATTTTTATACATGTTCTGAAATGTATGTTTTGTAAAACTGTGCATGGAATTCATTTTAACATGTTTAGTACTTTTTTAAAAATATTTTAAATCAAAATAAAGTTTTTTGAGAATTTTTGGAAGTTTAACCATAAAAAAAATTAATAAAAAATTAAAGAGCAGCAAAGAAAAAATCCCATGCACTGTTTTATGTAGTATATTATAATGTGTACTTCGAAAGTTTTGAAAAAAAAATATATATAAAAAATCTTAAAAATTTTAAAAAGTTTTAAAAATTAATAAAATTTAAATGTTACAAAAATTTTGAAACATATTTAAAAAGTTTTGTATGGAATTATTAAAAAATATTATCCCCTTCATAAAATACAATTAAAACCAAATATCAAATACTAAAAATTAAAAAAATTGTGAAGATGGTACCACTTTCAATTTTAGCAATTTCAATAGTCTAAAAAATTACAGAAAGAACAAATAAAAGTAACATATACAAATTTTTACTAATGCATAGTTTCTAATTAGCAAAAAATTCTACTTTTTCAACTTCTGAAATGCTGCTTTAGAAAAACATATTTTTTAACTATAGAATTTACTTTAATGTAACTGAAACGTTAAGGTACTTCAAATTTTACATTTTTTCAAAATTTTACTTTTAAAAAATAGGAGGCACTTTGCAGCATCTATTGATTCATTATTTATGAGAATTCTATAAACAGAATGCGAGAAAATGGAGTTTTAAAATTGTAAGCAAATGTGATGTAACTGTAAATAAGGTACACTTTCTTCAAAATCCCTTTTGTATGTAATATTTATTATAAAAAACAAATTTTTTACACAAAGAATGTAATTTTTCTATATATTATATGTTAAAATTTATTGAAAATTCTACATTTTTTGTACAAATGTTACGGAAAATTTAAATGAATACTTACAAATTTTGAAAATTTTCTGTTCTCTAAACTGTTAATTATGTCTAGTTTTTCATTTATAAATACCAGTGTAGTTCTTACATTATAAATCAAGTGGATTCAGTACAACGTGGATCTTGAGGGTTATACTAAATTGAATACACAGAGAGCTTGTAAAATAGACATTTCATTTCCCCCCTAACTGCTTATTGTTAACATTTGAATGCTCATGAATAACTCTATATGTTTATTACTTTTGGTTTTACTAATAAATGAATAAATATTCATATTTATAAATACAAAAACATAGATTCTTTTGTTATAATTTATAAAAAGAGAGTTCAATTTAAATTAGACATAAAATTTAATTCTTATATTCTTCCAAGACATTTTCATTCTGTATTTTTATAACAATAAAAATATGTGTAAGGATTTCTGAAGTATCATGTAATGATGATGTTCAAAGAGAAATAAAAACATTAAATCTCATAGACATAAAATTTTGGTATATTAAATGGAAGAAGATGTGAATCGTTGATAACACGTGTTGATGAAGTAGGGAAATAGTAATTAAAATACTTCTAAATAATATAGAATTTTAAACTTACAATTTAAAACCTGAGATATAATGCAAAATAATCCAATTAATAATGGCATGGCTTTATATTATTTTATAAATCTTGGGTGAAAATACCTATATTTTCAATTTCCTCAAAATGCATTCCTTGGTGATTTCAGTGTACATTTCTCAAAATCTAATTTATTTGTAGAGCTGATATTTTTTTATACTATAAGATAGACAAATTTTCAACAAAGTGAAGGATTTTTTTTCAACTGAACAGTCACGAATTTTTAATAGAGCACAATTTCCGCATAAAATTTAAAAGAAATTTAAATCATTAAATTTTAAAATTTTATAAATTTATATATTTTAAAATTGCATTTCATTCATTTTATAAAATGGTATGTTTGCAAAACTCTGTAAAATTTTATAGCTATATATACAGTGCATTTTATGCAAAGTATACCTATAAGTATACCTTGAAAATTAAAAAAATAGGTATTGATTAATTATTGCTCTTACATATTTATTTGTAATTTAAAATAATTTTTTTAACATTAACAGGTACTTAAATATATAGATAATTCAACGTAAAAATTTACTTCCTTTACTTTTAATTTAAATGAGAACCATTTAGATTTGGTGTAAAAAAACTTATTTTTCTTTGTCGCAAACGTTCCAGTTACATTAAAAGAGACATGTGTGTCCATCAAAAATTTCAAAATACTCATGAAATCAAAATGTGTATTTGAACATTTGCAAGTCATTCAATTAAAAACGGGAACCAGGAATTGAGAAAAAAAATTACTGTGACATGATATGTCACCAAATATTGGGATCTTTCACACTCTGAATTATTACTGACTGAAACTCATCAACCCTTATCTCCCCTTTGTAACTAGAAAAACTTAACAGTACCATATGTGGCTGAATTGGACTTTGCAGTGTTTGCACTGCGGGGGGGGGGGGAAGAAAATTTTTCCGCAGTTCTGAAAGTGCCGAATGGAAGGAATATTTTGACTTTGCCGAATTCTAAAGGTTAATGAATATTGTATTTATATTAAACAATATAAGTATCATTTGGGAATAAAGAAACAAATAAGAAACATGACAATCCAAATTATTATACAGTCACACCTTTTTCATGCTGTCTTATTATGAATTTTTTAAATGTACACCGCAGAAAAAAATATTTTTCAAGAACATATCAGAATATGTTTGTTAAACCAATGTAACAATTTTTGAATGATTTTTTTTTGTGTGTGTATTTTTTAAGTGGTCTCCTTGCCCTACAAAAAAAAAGATTTCACTCATAGGTTTTTACAGCAATAAATTAGCTCAAAATATTAAATATATTTTACATTTTCTTCAGATCTTCAATTATTTCGTACAAAAATTATATTTTCCATATTTTTTATGACATCTAATAGTTTGTTTCAAGAATTTTAATTCTTTGCTTGAAAATTTTTTCAAATCCTATTAAATTGAAAGTTAAATTTAGTTACATGAATTATTTTAATGGGATTTAGATACTTCAAATTTAAGAAAAAGATACTAACACACATTTTCATGAAGTTGTAAACTGCATTTACACATTTTACATACTTCATAGCTCATTTTTATTTATTTCAGTTTTGCAATGATTTAATCTCAGAAACGTGTTTACTGAAATATTTATTCTTATTATTATAAGAAAAAAATATATTTTTGTTTGTTTTAAACTGCACACTATTATTTTAATTATATCCATAATGATGAAGAAAGTAATTTTTAAAATTTTTTCATTAGGGTTTTTAAAAAAAAACTAAAAAAAATTTAAAGAACATTTTGCAAATGAATCAAAATTATATTTTTCTGTTTGCGGCAATGTACAAAAACTTTTAGCATGAGTACGTATAATTTGTTTAGTAGTATTGTATTCAAAGTTAACATAAATATTTTATAAGTAAAATTGATAACAAAACTAAAAGAACATTTACACATTTTGAAAGTTATTTCCCACCGCATGATTAAAAGAAGGAAATAGAGAAGCATACTAAAAGAAAATTGATTGTATCAAGTAAAAAAAAAATATGTTGAGGATTGTCTGAAAAAAATTCTTATTTACCATTATCGTTATCTTTAAATCTTATTATGAAGATGAATTAGATAATTCTGTAATTACTCTTACCCAGAGTACTTAGTTAATAGTACTAAGATTATTTTTAAAATAAAATTTGTCAGCTTTTATTTGAGAAAGTTTTTCGTGTTAATTTTTTTAATACTTAATAAAAACCAGAAAAAAAGTATAAAAAGTTAATTAAAAAAAATTTGATGTTTTACAGGTGTTATAAATTATTTGTAGAATATTATTTTCATAGAATTATTTTCATATAGAACTATTTTCATAAAAAAAAGGAACAAGAAAAAAAAAAGATTTAATTGAAGCCAAACATTCGTAATTTAGAAAAAAAAATTATGTTTTTTTTTTTAATTTAAAAAAAAATTAATAAATCCACACATTTAAACGAGAAAATCTTTTTTATTCAACTTCATTAATCTTGCGAAACTAATTGAATTTAATTTAGTTTTTTCCTAAAGATTCAAAACTGCATAAAAGAAAATGTGCAAAGGTTATTCTATATAATAATTTCAATGAATAATTTCTTTGTTATTCACAACAATTTGAGAAATTTGAAGATTTAACTTTAAATTATATAATTTGAAGCTAGTTTTAATCTTACATTTGAAATGTATGTTAAACATTTTTATTCCATCTCTTACATGCCGCATATTCCATTATTTTAAATTGATGCCATCAACTAAATGTTGTTAACCAATAATATTTTAATAATCAAACATAGTAAATTCTACCAATACAATAACTCAATACTTAATAGCTACTATTCTTCGATACAAAACATAAAAAAAATATTGGTATACCTTAAACATATTTTCTATATCAATATTTTTTTTAATTTAAATATGATATGACAATTATGAGCAAACAGGAGTTATGAAATGAAAAGAATAGATTTATGAAGAATTTTTGTCTCATGAATACCCACTATAAATCTTTCAACCCCATCTAATTGGATAATAACTGATAAAAAAAACAGAATGCAATTTTTTAGATTGTTAGAATTCCTACAAGTGTGTCAGGCGAACAGTTATAAAATATGCTTACAATGAGTTTACGTACTTCAAATTAAATATTTATGGGTGCTTTCGACAATGATTCTTAACAGTTTTAAGATTGAAATTTTTAAAACTCGGTAACATTATGAAGAAGTCTGAATACAACTCCCCCTAAATCATTTTATATATTTTTAGTAGAATTTATTTTCGATTACTTCAAAGGCGAGGTCAAAGACAAATCTAACATTATCTGCGTAAGCATTTATAAAATGAGATTTGTGTGAGTCAGTTTTAGTCAATTATCATTAAACTAACGAAATCATCAGATCATTTAGAAGTAATACCTCTTTAAAGCTTCTTTTAAATGTATAGAGTCACTTCTCTATAGAGTTGTGTGATTACAGAAAGTGTACTAAAGAATTTTTTTTAGAAGTGGAATATTCTTCTTAATTATGAATACTAATTATTAATGTCAAAATAAAAATACTAAATGTTTTAGGTATATAATTATTTACTGTTACTGTAAATTTTTGAATTTTCTTATTTTTGAACACATATAGTTTGTTCAAGTTTCTCTTCAAGCTCAAAACATATCTAGAAATACATTTTGCATTGAATCTCGCTTGATTGTTACAAGTAATATGACTACAATCTTATTGAGAATCAGTTAATCTAAGTAGGGCTCTGCAAAATACAGCATATATAATAGGATAATTTTATATATATATATATGGAAGAAATTTATATAAAATATAGAACATAACAGGGGAAAAAAAATTTAAGATCAAATCTAATGAAATACAAATAAGAACCTAGCGAGTCAAAATGCAATTTCGGACTTAGGACCGAATAAGTGGGGTTAAACTAGTTTGAAGGCACCAACCTTCTCCCCCTTTTCAACTCGGTAGGAAAGACCAAAATAAAATAAATAGAAATTTAAAGTATAAAAATTTTAAGTATAAAAAATTCAAAGTATAAAAAATCCAAAGTATAAAAAATCTCATAGAAATATGAAAGAACAACCGACTACTATTAAGCAAAAAATTCTCCCAAAATGTTTAAGCAGAAAAATATTAAAAGAATTACCCAGTAAAAGGATTCTTCCAAAAATATGTATATATATAATATACATATATATATATAAATATATATATATATATATATATATATATATATATATATATATATATATAAAATTTAAGAATAAGTTTTCTTTATTTAGTAACAGCCAATTTTGACGAAACTCTTAGAGGGATTCTTGGCTAATATAGCTAATGTTATCTATTTATTTAAATTCTTCTCGAAGTTGTATATGCCATATTCAGTGCAATGCGCCAAAATCGAATAACCACCATTACATACTGTACAGCATACTTTTTTCAATGCATTTCAAACACAGAAAGAGTTATACAAATATTTAAAACATTGCCTTTGCATTTTATTTTAACGTTTACGTTTCTGTCCGCTAATCAAGAATATATTACAAATATCCCAATGCTAGTATTGATATTTGGATATCTACAAAAGTCAGGAATAAATAGTAATGTTGGATATATATTTATGTGTGTCGACTTTGCATTTTTTCCTACTTTATTGGATAGCATATTTATTGTTTATAAAATTCATACAAATGGATAAAAGCAGCAATTAAAAGATGTTTCTAATCATAAAGGACTTGCCTTTTGTTTTGTTTTAAGTGTTTTATTCACGATGCTAAAAAACATTATAAAAAATCAAAACAAATATTGCTGATACATAAAATGAGATTTATGAGTGGAATGCGATTAAATGATACACATTTTACTTCAAAAAGTTTCTCCATCCCTTACATGTCGTTTAAAGTAACTAAAACGAAAGAAAAATAAACAACCATTTTAAATTAATTTACGGAGATTTGATTCTAGTGAGAAAATAATAAAATAACACGAAAATATCAGCTTAAAAGCAAACAAATTAAAATATTATTCCAATGTAATTATACAACAAAAACAAAGTAGAAATTGTTTCCTCCTCAAAATAATAACCCTCAACTAATTAGGGAGAGAAGAACCAAAAGATAAAAGTTAAATTATACGTATAAAAAATCAAAATAAATATTTTAATCTCATTCTGAACTGTGTTCACTTTGATTTTACAATTGGTTTAATCTTGAATGCAAAGCACATGGAATCTAATCAAGAAAACTTGTACTAAATGAATCCGAATCGCTTTGAATAAATATAAGACATATATATGGACTACTTCTAAATTTTCTTAAAAATATTACACTTTTTTTTATAAAAATGTGTTGTTTCCATAAACACACACACACTTACATGCATATATACATACATGCACACACACATTATATATATATATATATATATATATATATATATAAGATTTTTCTTGCCATTTTTTTAAGACTGTACCCTTTTTTTCCTACGAGCTATTGGTCGCGGTACCCTAGTGTTCATGGTAACGGGCTCGTAGCTTGCGTGTCATGAGTTCGAGCCCAGTGCCGCTGAAGACCCACCATGCAGAGGGAAAGATGTGCATTAAATATGTGGAAACTCAAATGTCCTTCTGTGGGTGAGGTGTTGAAGTTAAAATAAGGGAGGAGGGTGTACTAACTCAGGTGTTGTCCTCGTTACTGGGCAATGGTTCAAAATGGCGAGGTCTATCGCCAAATACCCACGAGTAGCTGATCAATGCAACGTTTATATTCACCCAATCACTTAAAATATTCCTAAGAGCTAATTGTGACTCATAGTCTGAATAGTAGCTTGATGTGAAAATTAGGAAAGTGGTGTGCTACCTCCGGTGTCGTACTCGCCACTCAACCATATTTCAAAACTGAGATGTACATCGGCATGAGCAGTAGTGTAATTTAAATTTTCGGCATTGTTAGAAATGAAAATCAAATCTGCATTATGCAAAGAAATTGTCATTGAAGAAAATAAATCTAGTATCTATTCTACTATAATACTGCTATTTGTAATTGGTTTTGAAGAAAACTTTAGTGATCACAATTGCTACCAGTTGACACTGGTTGTTGATACAAGAAAGATCTAGAAGGTCTGCAAAATAAGGTCTAAAATACAATTTGTGATGCACCCCCAGTAAAAGTACCGTTTTCAATATTTTCTACCTAAATGTACAACTTAAACATGTTTTACCGAATGTTGTGCTGGTGAAATTATTGTTCACGTTCTGCTAAAACTATCTATGAGTGTTATAAGATTTCAAGAGCAATATTTGTAACACGCACAGACATTCTGACGCGTTACTATCTTAGAGAGTGGTAAAGAACATTTCGTACACACACAATGATTTTGCATCATCTAACTTGGCAAAATAACTATGAACTGAATACAAGCAAATATTTAAGATTTAAGAAAACTAACCATAGTTTGAATTGGCCTTCGTGATAAATCCAAAGAATTCAAATACTCTTTTGGAACATTTAGGGTTTTATTTTCATCAACAATAGTGTCGATTGATTTAAAACACAGTAGATCACTTGGCAACAACTCACATCAATATCACCATCAACAACCACATCAATATTATCATCAACATACCTATTTCATCAACATCAACATATTTTCTGTCTAAGTATCAGGATTATAGATTCAATCATTATCTAGATAGTTATTCAGTATATACGGGAAGACACTTTCAATCAGTTCTTTCTTTTGTCTGTACAACAGTGCAGAAATTGTGTGGCAACTCAATACATTATGTGTTTCGATGAAGTTCTACTTCACAATTTCTAATATCCAGCACTTATAAATATTTGCCTCGATTGATTATCCTGCAGTTGCACTCACATGTTTATGGTCAATCGAAGTGTCTCGACGTTTCGCCATAGAAACATTTGTTTTAAACATGCATTAATCTCATGAGCAAAAGCAGAGCGAGGAGTGACTGGTAATGTCTGTCGGAAATCACCAGACAGTTATATAAGATAGCACACCAGATTTTTTCGCTGACGTTAAATCTTGTAACGTTCCATGTAATGTGTACTTTAAGTGAATGTTTGTGGACCATAGTACATTTATACTTGGTTACTATTGAACTCCTTTGAAATTCCATGGCCATTTCACTTTTTTCAATGCTACATATTGTGCCTGAATATGAATGTATAACGGCAGCTTGAATGCTGAATGTGCAGTTTGTCCACCATCTAACAAAGTGGCAATTGTTACTGCAGATTTCTGTTGAGATCGTATTTTCGCAAAGCTGAGCCTGTAAATTCATTAAAATAATGAATGAAAATCCGGCCGCGAGACTCAAACACAAATTTTTTCGACGTTATTCCAGCAATATACAAAATAGCTAAAGGAGTTTCTGAAACCCGAATCTAGTTCATCACTCCAAGAAGCCGTTGATCATTTTTGGCATCTTTACTCCTGCAAGTTCGGTTCTTAAAAAGGAAGGGTCATTACGGTCATCCGGTATTATCCTGTAAAATTATGGGTATTATTGGGAACCGATTCGAGATTCAGAATCCCCTTCCCGAAATGCATCAGGCACTCACTTTTTGTGCAGCTTGGACTACGAAATCGATATTCGCAGAAATACGTACATTGCGACATTTTGCGAATTTTCCCATTTCCCGGATTCTTTACATTTTCAGCAATAAAAAAATAATGACTTCTTTAATTGAGGTAAAACCTATCCTATGTTTTAAATTGGACGAAACGACACACAATATGCAAAATTAGATTAATATCGGTTGAGTAGCATCAGAATATTCTTCGCTGGCAAACACTGTGACCCGTAATTTTTATGTATAAAAATGTATAGTAGATTCTTAATACTAGTGTTTATTTATTTTTTCACTAGTTTTTTTTTCTTCTATAAGTCGAAATCTTTTGAACTCTATTTTTTTAAATAAATTTATTTGCAAAACTCCTCATGCTCCACATTGCATAACATGAGCTTACAGACGTAAGTAAAACATACAAAAAATAATAAAAAAACAACAAAAAAATAATAAGAAAAAAAAAAAAAAAACAAAAAAGGGGGACATAAAGAGCCAAACTAAAATAAAGGAAGGAGAAATACACAAATATAAAAAGGAAAGTATCTGCAAAATTTTAAAAAATCTATACTGTTAAGAAATTTTCTCAGACATTAAGGCTTTCAGAACAATTGACTAACAAAGAAAAAATGGTGGCCAGGAAATACCTAAGCATTTTAACTCCTTTTTAAATTTTCTCTTTTACAACAATATAGATTACAATACAACAAGACATGTTCCGCGTTTCAGCGTCCAGACCACAAGAACAAATATCATTATCAATTAAGTTAAACCTAAATAAATAGCTCTTAAATTACCATGTCCTGTTAGAATCTGGGATAACTTAAAAATCAGTAACAAATTTCTTACATTTTAGCCGTTGATAAATAGTCGGGGAAAACTTTTTAGTCCATAAAGCTTTAGGTGAGGCAAGAATTTGGAGTTCCAGTCGAAACAGTTCTTTCCCAAGCTAAATGCTTCCAGTGGGACAATGGCACAGACATCGAAAGGCTCATATCTTGGCAAGTTGGTCTATTGTAGCAAATATACAAAAAGGATTATCAAGAAAAAAATTATTCTATCAGTTTTCATTTTAGCAAAAATAAGTAATTATTAAATAAAAAAAAAATTCTTTTATTGTTAATATGATTTTCTGTTAATCGCACTGAGCCGACTTAAAAAACTCTGGATGAGTAAATCTTTAAAGAAAAAAAATATTTTTATATTTAATGCAATTTTTTCTCTCGATTCAATTTGATGAAAACATTTATTAATAAAGGCGATTTTGCTGAAAAAAGTTATAAAAACCTGTAAGAAAAGTTCTTAAAAGATCGCATTTGAATATATTTTTTTCCATAATCATTGTTCTAAAAGTTCATCGAGGGTTAAAAGAGAATATGTTCTCAAAAGGATTCGAAATCACTTCATTACTTATTTTTCAGTAGAAAAACCTTTTCAAGAATCATTATGTCTGCTACTCAAATTCAATACAGTATTATAATGCAAAAATTTTCTTTTGAACTTTCACAACTTACAAAGCCAAAATCTTAAAAGTCATTAAAAGGGTTTCTAAAAGTGCAGTATTTTTTTACGTAAGTATTCGGCATGTTTTACTTCTGAAAACATCAACATCTTTTAAAGAAAGTAGTTTTAAAAAATCTTTCGAAAGAATTTGAAGAAAATAGTGAATTAAAAACCAACAGAAAAAAGAATAAAATGAATGTATTTCAGTTCCTTTACCACTTATTACTTTTTTTTCTTCACCTAAGAGGGTATGATAAGGGAGGAAGAGATTCCGTTATCTAATTTATTGGGAAAATATGATATTCCTTGCTTGTAATTTTTAAAAGATTAAAGTAAGAATTATTTTTTTATTTATATTAAGTAACTTCCCGGTAAAATTATTTACATTTTGTTCTGCTATTTTTAAATTTTTTTTGCGGAATAAGTTTTCCTTTACCTTTTATCAAAGATATCCTTCATATTAAACTTTAAATTAAGTTTTTATATTCCCAAATGATGTTATTTCAAAAGTAAGAATGAAAAAAATACTTCATAATAGTATTAAGATTAAAAGTTCATATATAAATATATATAATTCAAACTCCTCTTTAAATCTAAACGGTTCCTTTTTTATTTATTTGAAATATTCTGAAACAAGTAATATTTATGCCTGCGTATATGTAATTCCTTGTATATATTTTTCCCTTGGCTCGTTTCATTTAGTTTGTGTTACATTGATGAAAAACTTTATGCCTTAAACATTTTCGATTACTCTTACTACCTCTAGCAGCATTTGTCTGCTTTAAAAGGTAGGTACTGATAAAAGTTGAGAAAAGAGGTATTAATACTTTCCAATGAAGACCCAGTTTACAAATAAATGATCAATACAGGATGATATTTTCATGAAAGATGGTTAGATCAATACAAATAATTGAATTTATACGTTAATCAGTTTTTGAAAAAATAAAATTATGATATATCTACAGGGTGGCCATAATTTAACTGCAAGTGTTTCAAGGAGGGCTGGAGCGAAAGCCACAGGGAATAATCCAGTGAAATTTGGTATCTACACGTTTCAGAACATGCGCAAATCAAACATGCAAAAAACCAATAACCGCCTTTTTCACCCGATAGATGGCACTGTACCGTATTTGAAAGCTTACCGGTGGCATATACAAATTCCAAAACCGATAGACAGAGCATTATGACATTCTAAAAAGCATATAAACAATATAAAACATCACTTACAGTTTATTGAAATTCCATAAACTCGCTTCAATTATTAAATTTATATAGTATAATGTGATGAAAAATTAACGTAAATGAAGATCGTAAGCTAAACAATCCATAAAGAAGTTTTGGAAAACAACTAAAATATTATTTTTTCAACAGAATTACCACATGATGTGCTCAATATGCGTACCACCAGATGCAGGCACATGTTGAAAAAGTAGAGTAGCTGAATAAGTGCTACCATTCTGATAGAATATCTTCACTGGCGATGCACGCTCCTTCTTATTCAGAGTCATGTTTGATCTTTTCTAAATGTGGTCTTGTTTTTATACAGTTAGATGGGCTTAACATTTGCATATATGCCATCGATAAGCATTGAAACAGCACAGTGCCATCTATCGGGTGAAAATGGTGATTTTTTAAAAAACATATTTGACTTGCTCGTCTTCTGAAATGCGTAGATACTAAATTTTACAGGAATACTCCTGGTAGTTTTCTCCCCAGCACTTCTTGAACACTTGCAGTTTAATTATGGCCACCATGTATATATATATACTATATATGTATTGTTTAGAGTGTGGAGTATTCTTAGGAGTAAATGTAGTGAAAACATTCATTAATTAAATTCAGAGAAAAGAAATTGTACCAATTAAAGCGAATTACATTTACGAGAGGGATAAAAACTGGAGAGAGTAAATCACATTATTTTCAAATCTATATATAATTTTGAATTCTCAAAGAAAGCAAAACAAAAGAAATAATTTCGAGTTTTAATAATCAGAGTAACTTTGTGCCTCTTGCTTCAGACTTAATAAGAAATGAAGAGTTATAAAAAAAAGGAAAGACTTTTTTTTTTACTTATCATTACAACCACTAAAAATCGTAGTCCATTTGAGATCCCCAAATGTTCATAGATTAGTAAAAGTCAATAACATAATAAGCTTAACTTTTAAAATATATTTTTTATTACGGATGCTCGTTTTTTTTTCATATGTATTCACTTCTTTTCATATGATTTTGAAATTTGTCCAAATTATTTGAAATTCATAATTCTGATAGAACTGTCATAAAGGACAGTTGTTGATAACCAAATGTCTGAAACATTTTTTTTAACTTAGTGCAAGTAACTATTTTTTCAATTCTATAATGTTATAAAATAAATAAATGATAGTATTACTAAGAATAAATTGTATTAAAAATGTGAGAAGGAAATAAATGTAATGAACCATATTTATATTGGTATTAAGTTATTAAGAGCAAAAAAATAGAAATTCGGATATCCATGCGGTTCCTTTCACTAGTTAAAGAAATATTCATTTTTCCACAAAATAAAACAGTTTAGTTTCGGGTGAAGTATTTCACAAACGCATTGACATGATATAAAAAGAGCTCATTCTGAGGTTATACCATTAAATATTTCTTAACCAAATGCTAGTATGTTTATTTGAAGAAACTTTTCATAGTTTGTTCATTTAATGACCATAAAATGCAAGTTCAAAGTCTATTTTGATTACGTGCAATACTAT
>BMAO01035207.1:0-19825 GCA_019973975.1 Trichonephila clavata
CCTGGAACCCGACCTTAACAATATTATTTTTACATTCTAAAATGTGTCATGTTTCTCAGAGCAGATGGATACATTCATCCATTCTTTGTAAGCAAAGGTATTTATTTCTTACCAAATTTGTGACATTCGTTATATTTTTTTTTAAATCGAAACTTCTTGTTAATTACGAAAAAGCCTGTGAATTTAACTTATTTTCTAATATTCATATAAAGTTTCCTTTTTCCTATTCTTGAAAATCCATTTCAGTATTATTGTTTGGGCATCAAAGTTTTTAATGTTAATCATTGTTTTATTTTTTAAAATTGTATGGAAATATTTGTTTGGTTTACATCAATTAGACAATTTAAATGCAATTCAATAACTCATAAGAAATAATTTGTAATAAAGAATAATCCAATAACATTTAATCATTATTTCTAAAAATTATGTATTAACATGATTTTTTTCTTCAACTTAATAGTGAAAGAGTATTTTCTTTTTTAAACTTTGAAGACCGTCTAAATAGAAATTTCTAAAAGAAATTTCAAACCTTTGTAAATGATAATTACTAAGTAAAGCCAGACAATCAAAGCTGGCTAATGTGTTATTTCATTACAGAATCATCATATATTTCGCAAGATTTTACTATGTCTTGGGAATTTTTATAGAACAGTTGTTTAAAAAATTATTGTACAATAACAATGTTTCAATTTTATATATCCATATTAATGCAAATAAAGATTGAAACTGACAAAAAAAAAATTTTTTTGAAAACATCGTAGAAAAAGTACTCTTCATGAGTACATAATGAAGCTAAGTCACTGATAGTGTTTCAAAAGAATATGAAAAATGCATTTTTTAAATTGCAATGAATTTCTTAGTTAAAAAAATAAAACTTTCACATATATAAAATCATGTAATATTAAAATTAAATGTTGATAAATGATGCACGTTAAATGATTTTAATTACTAATTTAAACTAGCTAACAAAAATTTTGTATGCTCCAAAATGTAAAAATTTTAATGAAAATAATTTAGCATGCTTCAAATAATTTCTAAAATTAATCCCATATTTTAGTATGATTTGTATTTTTTTCCAAGGAGACAATGATTTATATAAAAAATTCAAACATTTGTAGGTAATAATTATTAAGACTATCAAAGTGCTAAATGTTATTATTTTATAACATCTTTAAAGGCTTCACAATGTATTGGTACAAATCATACTATGTTAAGGCCACACAATGCCCTAAACATTTCAAAAACAATTTTTTGACATTTTCTTGTGACCCATATCATTGAGAAGCTTGCCACCAAATTTCAGATCTGATAATAAATTAGTTTTAAAGATATTTGAAGAGCTTAGGTTGTGGTTTCATTTTAAAGCAGTTTTCCACTCTTAAATTGAATTAAAAATATTTTTGAGCTCAATCAACTCTTGTAGTGTGAAATGGTTAATTATTTCAGTTCTCATTACTAAAAGCATTTCCGCTTGATTATGTTTTGAGTTCTCATTGTTATTTAATAAAGATTGTTTTCAAAGCTATTTTTGTTTTAAAAATAGTCTATATAACTTGGAAGCTTTACCATTAATTTTTTTCTTGTTGGCCCAAACATTCTCAGGTTGCTG
Organism: Trichonephila clavata; assembly: GCA_019973975.1. Taxonomy (NCBI): domain Eukaryota; kingdom Metazoa; phylum Arthropoda; class Arachnida; order Araneae; family Nephilidae; genus Trichonephila; species Trichonephila clavata. The sequence goes on from BMAO01035207.1 coordinate 1,610, forward strand.
TGAGAAACAATATTTCAAAGAGATGGAACAGTACTGAAAATGATGTATCTAAATATCGCCCTCAGCTAATACTGCAATTAGATTTTTGAATTCAAGTAATGCAGATAAAACTGAATATTCTCATGATGTACCTAACTACATCATAATATATTGTAGTACTATATTTTAGTACTTAAAAGTTGTGCAATAAAACTCAAACTTGCTAAACTGTGCCCCAATTTAAAACTGAAAAAAGTTTTTTTTTACAAACCTGGTGATTTTTATAACTAAAGTTAGTTTCATTATTTTATATATAAATACTTTGTGTTTCAAACAGTGCTAGTTTAAGCTCATTTTGAGCACTGGGTACAGAAGATCTACAATTTTTAATAACAAAAATTCAATACTTTTTTAAACTTGTCTTTGTGCAAAGTGCCTATAACACCATGTTGATCTACTTTTTAAAAGTTATTATACAATATTAAGGGAATGTTTCATCAGAAAAGGTGCTATGATTTTCAGAAATTCAATTTAATTATCCTCAGTTTTAAATGTATTTTTCTTCTTATTGAATTACATATAATTTATAAAAAATAGCATAATTTATCTATAAACAATAGATGGCTCCAAAATACAAATTAAACTTGTAAAATAGAAATTAGCATATTGGATTGAGTTAATATGAAAGTTTTTGAATAATAAATATTTATCAATGAGGAAAATGAATTTTATTTTTACAACACAATGAATTGCAAAAAAGATAGAAAAAATTCAATACAATATATATAAAAATGAATAGTTGCATAAAATTTCCATTCGCAATTTCTACTGGTTATGTATCTTGACCAGGTATTGTATGTGTAGTGCATGCAAACTAAAAACTTATTTCGAGAAATGTATTGACATTTCATTATTTTGTTATCACTAGTATGTATCTAAAGTATCTTTTTATATATACTTATATTTACACTTAAAAAAAATGGAAGATAAAAAAACATCAGACAGAGGAGAGGGAAAAAAGATACAGAATTCTCACTCTGAAGTTAAAACGTGTGAAAATATATTTTTTTAGATTAAAATCATTATTATACATCAACAAGTTACTAAAGTTTATCATGAATAAATTGAGTTCCATTCTAATCAAAATCACAGTTTCTCTACTACTTATAAGCAAGATAATTAACTAATTATAGTATTAGTTTACCAGGAAAATCCTAAATTTCAAGAAACTTTTGAGTTTTCCAAATTATACTTGAGCAAAATATTAAATTACTTCAAAGTTTGTCAAAGAAATGCTAAATCAGTACTCATACCATTCCAAAATTTGTAACTTATGTATTAAACTGCCAAATAATTTTGCCAGCCAAAAACACATCAAGAACTTTAAAAAATTATATTATTATTACTGTGTTCATGAGCCATGATGCCTATGAGCAGGAACAGTTCCAGTTATTAGCTGTATATTGCAACAACATCCCACAGAATCAAATGTCTATACATAAAGCCATATTTGGTTTCATGATCCTAATTCTCAATAAATATACAATTGATGCAAGTACTCTTCTTGGGTCAATATTTGTAAGTAACTCAATGCAACAAATTTATTCAGGACTTATAAGCAGGATAATAATAATATACATGAGTCTTTTATATTTATGTAAAAATAAATCTAATGATATAAAGCAAATGTAATCTATAATGATAAATCTTCTACAAATTGTGCAAATACCTATAAATGCTTATTTGTAATACATAGTAAAAAAATTTGTACACCTGTTTGATAGGTTTATGCCACAGTCAAACTCTGAAAAACAAATATTTTGCTAATAGATACCACACAAATGCATTACAATTAATATTATTATTTTTGTAAAAGAATTATGGATTCAAAAATGACTTTTTTTATTTTGATCATGTAAGAGTGAGCAGGACTTTTATATTCCATATATGGACATAAACATATTCTATTATACACACATTTTTATTAAAAAATTTTAATGCCTTAATTTATTATCATATTTGGAATTCAATTCTCGATAAATCATATCTTTTACCTAAAATAGCGCAGGGAGTAGACTTTCAAAATGCTGCATAATTTTTTTACATGTAATTTTACAAATGTTAAATGTTGATTTTGACTTCTAATGTTTGAAAATGGTACTTGATTCATCATAAAGTATAAGCATTAATGAAGCTGTAGTAAATTAAAACCTTTTTCCATTTCTATAGTGAATGCTTCTCGAAAATATTTTTTTTCTTTTTCCTGTAATATTCTAAAATTATTAAGTAAAAAAATTTTTGATTTATATGTATGTATACTTGTTTTTGATATGCACGACATGTATGGTTACATATTAGATTTTTGCATCCTAATTTTAGATAATTAAATACTGAAGTACCTCTGTTAATTACTGTGAAGATGTGTAAAATTTAGATTAACTAAACATATGTTCTATTGTGTGTTATTTTGGGTGGACATTAAGGTATTTTCAATATTTAAAACATTGAACACACTAAAAAAATCTCTTGCAGTGAAACCGTTTAAGGTTTTCATATGCAAATCTCTATTTGCAATGAATTTATTTTTCTGTACAATATCCTTCTGCTTCTATTCTGTTTTGTAAAAGGCAAGCTTATCCAGGAAGAAATGGAAAGTGCTGGCTTTAATCAGAATGTAACATTCGCTATCCTTGTATTAAAAGAATTTTTTAAAATTGTTTACATAATTAAGCATGTACATGTAACTACTCATGAATTTTAAGCTTATAAAGACGTAAAATAAAAATAACAAGAAATTTAAAATGTCAGTTGTAGTATAGTAAAATTGATAAGTAGAAATTTTCTTTTATCATAAATATTTTTTAATATTGGGAAAAGTTAATGCAATCAGTGTTTTAAAAATATAGATAGATACTTGCTTCTCAATTTCTATATGATCATGCTCTTCAGTATTGAACTGATTTATTCCCTGATTTCTGGAAAAATAGTGAAATATGAATCTCACAAATTATTAAAATTTATTGTATGTTCTTCACCATACAGCATTATACATTTATGGATGCATATTTTTTAAAGTACACATGAACTTCATTAATTTACTTGTATTTGTAAGTGTATTGTTCTGAAAATTATAAAACAATGACTTTGCTGAGCCAATTCAGTTTAAAATTCTCATCTAGGTGCTTGTTAAATTAGTGAAAATAATTATATAAAGAGATAAAAGAAAAAAAGGTAGGTGAGTTCAACTGCGTACTTTTTCATCAGTTAGAAAATCAGAATAGGTCCCAGAAGTAGTACCTGGTTTGTTTTTTCGTGTCTGCAAAATTGAAATGCTTTGAAGTCGACACATTTATCAACATACAGTATAATAAAAATTCAAATGACTGCAGCATAGAAAATTTATAGATATATATTAGCATTATACACACACAGTTAGGAAATGAAATGAACAAAGTTATGATATTTCTATAAATTAAAAAGTGTTTTGTATTGCTACTAAATGGATGGCAAAATTTAAGATTGAGATTTTAATCCAATAAAATTTAACACAACAAAGTTCGTTATTTAGACAGTTCAGTTTCAAATTTTTGTCCATACTGCTTATAAAATTGTCGATAAAGTAACAAAAGCAAGTAATATAAAAAAATAATAAGTCATTCCTTCTTAGGTAAGAATTTTATTTTAGTTACTTTTTGTCAAATAATTACAATTAATATATATAAATATGTGTATACATATGACAGAATCACAACATTAAGTGGAAATTAATTTTTTATTAATTATCATTAAAGTATTGCATTGCTATTTAAAACAAATGTTTCAAATTTCAGTTTAACTGAATGTTTTATTGGACACAAGTCGCCAAAATGGTCGCTATGTCGCCAAGAATGATGCCAACATAGATGTATTTATAATTCTTAGAATAATTGTTTTATTAATTGTAATTAAATTACTGTATTGTCAACCGAAATAATCATGTACATAAAATTTCAGCTCAATCGAGCGCTTCAAAATGTATTTTACTAACGATTGAAAATTTGAACAAGATAAATAAATATCGAGAGTGTGAACTAATAGTAGGAATTTGGGGGGGGGGGAACCCCGTATAGTATATAATCAACTACATACTTAACAAATACAGAGCATTCAGAATAGATCTCAGAAGTGGTACCCTGATCCAGTGGCGGATTTAGCGGGTGTCGGACCTGGCGACCGCCAGGGGCCCCAAGCTTGATGAGTGCAAACGCCAGTGACAAACCAACCTCGCCACCTTGGAACAAGAAATCAAAAGAAAACAGAGATACAATGAAATCCCCGCTAGAAATTTATCGCGATGTAAAAGAAATCCTAATGTAGAAAAACTTTGGAAAGTATCTGTAAAAATACCGATATCGAATGCATCAGGTGAATGATCTTTTTTAGTTTTAAAACGTGTTAAAAATAATTTAAGAAGTAATATGGGTGAAAAGAGAAAGTGAACAATATGGCCATATTATATATAGAATAAAATGTTTTGGACGAAATAGATGTGATGAAAATAATTGATGAATTTTCCAAAGAGAATTCAAACTGTATAGCAAAACTGTAAGATCTTAAGTAAGGTTTTTAATTTTTTTTCTACAGTTAAAAAATTTGAGGTTTTTTTTTTTTGGCAATAAATTTTATTTTCAGAATTTAAAGTAAGTGACTCTTTTCACTATATTAGTTTTTCGAATCTTAAGCCCATGGGTCTCAAACCTTTTACCGCCAGGGGCCTCCATCTACCTTAATCCGCCTCTGCCCTGACCTGTGTATGTTTGCAAAATTAAAATTCTATGAATTCGAAATGTTCAGAAAATATTTCAGACTCTTTTGAAAACTTTAAAAGTCGTCAGCGTATTTGATAAAAAAAAATATTGAAAATGAAATAATTAAAAGTACACACATTTCAGTCCAAAATTCTTTTGGAATATCTTTTTTCATTTGTTTTTGATAGTAGATGCAAATCCGAAAATTCCGCCAAAATACTCAGTGGAATGAAACACGTGGCTATTTGTTTTGTATATCATCACGTGATTATGACGTCAGGTGTATCGAGTCCATTAGGATTATTTTAAATATCAGTTTTTCATATTTGCTTAGATACAGGGACTTCTAAATGTACTGAAAAGGTTAGGGTACTTTAACTGAGAGCGTTGTGGAAATTTCACAAATTTGCTTTATCCAACAGGTGGCGTTGTTTGCAACTCGGATGACGTAAGAATCTTATACTGTGATTGCAGACGATTTCATTAATTTACTGTATTAGTTTACTAAGTGTGGGTGGGTGGTTCGTGATGTTGTAAGGTAAGAAACAAACAAGAGTGGCCAAACCATGCCACTTTTCTTACCTTACTCCTACGGGTTGCCTGTCTGTGTCACGGTGGATCCATAGATGGTGAATAATTGAAAGAATGTCCAAAGAACAAAAACATAGAAAGGGAAAAGAGTAAGAACTTAGAACCACCCCTAACAAAAACTGGCAAGGTAAGAACTGAAGGAGGGGGATGCTCTGGGAGAGGGCGTAACAATTTGTTCCTTATGTGCCTGTGAGGTTAAAAATGGTCCTAGTCACAATATTCAACTACACGAGAGCCTTTGGCTACGGACCTCGTAATTTCGAACCATAATGAAGACGACAGCTGAGCTGGCACTCCCTCTCCTAACTTGCACACCACACCATGGGAGGACGTTTGAGCCTCGACATATTTAACGTGCATCGTCTCCATCTCTCCATGGCAGGTCGTCAGCGGTACTAGACTCGGACTCATGACACGCTGCCTCGAGTTCGTTACCTTGACTACTAGGCTTCCGCGGCCACTCTTGTTTTTTAAACAAATGTAAAATGTCACTTTGGAAAAAAATGTATTCGAATATAAAAAAGCTATTAATTAGAGCACGGGAGTCTTGGTCGCAACCAGAGAATCCTCTCCTCCTCAATCGCAAGCGTTTGCATATAAACAATTTAAGCTTTTTGATAGTTAGGCTGCCTTTCTTTAGGCTCTTGGATAGTTAGGTTCCCTTTTTTAGACTCTTTGATAGTTAGGTTCTCTTGTTAGTTTGATTGTTCTGATTCACTTACCAATTGGTTTTTCTGTTTCAAAAGTTTGCCGCCCGCTGCCTTAACCCATTAATTAGTTTGCCCCTATACCCTACGGACTACCGAAAGTTGATCGCAACCGATTTGCCCATACGCTGCTGGGGAACTGATATTTTCTACTTTCTAGCTTTGATTCGAGCGTATTTTATATATTGAAACAGTGATTTTAATTAGTGTTAGTGTTTTGAAAAGGTGATGCAGTTTATCTATGGGATTAAAATACTTTTCATCTGGCAATTTTTTTTCTTTGTGCTGAAGACAGAAATTTTTCTTTGATGACAGCAGGAATTTATATCTTTTAAATTTATGTGCTTCTGTATAAAATATTTTTTCATTCAGACCGGCGCAGTTTCTTATTGAAAGTATGGATAAAACAAATAACAAAAACACTTTCTTGTGAAAGGATGAATCAAATTCGGATGCAGATTCAGAACTGTCTTTTGATTATCTGTATTGGTCTTCAGATAAATCGTCTATGGTAATGACTTGGTCTATTAATTTTAGTGTATTTTGAATTTAAGTTAAACCAGTGGACAATTCAAAAACACAAACACTTTTTATCCTAGAGAACGGCAAGACCCTTTCTTGGTTCCTAGCCTCGAAGTTATTGCTCGAAACTGAACCAGTAACGTTGTCAGATACAATGTAAAATATATACAATGAAATTCTACAGAGCTATCCCCCCCCTCCTCCCAGTGTCCAAAACTGGTACAGGAGGTCTTACAACAATCAGTTTGGCGCGTATTTTTTTTTTTGGAAAATGCATTCAGCAACCAGCCGGAGCGGGTGGTTTGAGTAGCAGGAACTTCTTGTGATTTGGGAATAAAAGATGGTGTTAAGAATAGTTGACTCCTTTCGCCGTCCAGAGATGGCGCCACGAACTAAACTTGGTTTTCTGGAAGCTGGAGTGATTTCGGCAGGAAAACGACATTCCATTCTGATGATTCGGTTGTAATGGTCGCCATTCTTGTGATTATGTTTTAGTGAAATGTTTTTCTTTTATCGTACATGTAAAGGCATGAGTGTGTGTGTGAAGCAAATATATACATGAAAAGTCGACTTGTGAAATCATTGATCATTGGTTTGATTCATTAATAATCTTCAGTTATATATTTTTCATTCAGCTTTCGAAATACTTCCACAGTGTTCTATGCCCAGCATGGAAAATGGCGGTAAGTGAAAATGCGTTCGTTATACAGTTCATAGTTGCATTCTACATCAAACTCAAAATCTAAAGTCTCATTCTCATTCATAACATGTGGTCCGTCGAATCGCGGAGTTATTGATGTGATTTATTCTTTGTTATTTTAATTATTCGTTTCATACTCGATATTCTTATTCTAGTGCATTTATTCTGATACGAATTCTTGAAGTATTCTTATGCATTCTGATTAATATTATTCGTTTCATACTCGATATTCTTATTCTAGTGCATTTATTCTGATACGAATTCTTGAAGTATTCTTATACATTCTGATTAATATTATTCGTTTCATACTCGATATTCTTATTCTAGTGCATTTATTCTGATACGAATTCTTGAAGTATTCTTATACATTCTGATTGATATTATTTATTATTTGATTCTAGACTTATTCTTTTGTTCTATTTTGTATAAATATTTTTTGATAGTTGTGTATTTGCATTGTGTAGGCATTTGTTATTATTGGTATAGTTGTGTATTTTGTGTAGAATTAAAAAATTTCATTCATAAATCATGGCTCCAAAACAGTCGAAAAATAGTGGTAAATTTGATTTAATTATAAGAGAATTAAAAGTTTTTCAAAGTAGGATAAATGAATGCGATGATAATAAATCACGCATACGTGTTTTAAAAACCCAAGTGTTGCAATACGAAACTAGATTAACTGAAATATTCGGTGAATTGTCAACGCATGAAAGTGATGAATCATTTGATATTTATATGAAATATAAAGATATATTATTCAATTGGGTTGTTGACCTTGAACAAAAATCTGAGTTTGAGGAAGTAAAAAATAGTATTCATGTAAAGTCTTCAGTAGTTAATTTACCAAAACTTGAAGTTCCGCATTTTTATGGAAATTGCGAGAACTGGATTTCATTCAAAGAGTTATTTAAGTCTTCTATTCTAGATAACAAATCAATAAGTGATCTTGAAAAATTGCAATATCTGCAGGCTTCTGTTCGCGGGGATGCAGCCAAATTAATTCGGGGTTTTGCAATTACTGTGGACAATCTTAAGAACTGTTGGGATATACTGTGCAGTCGGTATGAAAACAAGCGACAATTAGCTCTTAGCCAAATAAATAAGCTATTTAGTATTAAGATATCCAGGGCAAATACTTCAAAATTGCTTTTGGAAATAATAGATATTTGCAATGAAGTCATTCGAAATTAAAAAACTTTAGATTTAGAAACAAATTCATTAACAGAGTTAATCATAATAAATTTTCTCATTTCAAAAGTGGATGCATGTATTAGGCAACGGTGGGAATTATCTTTGGAAAATAATAAAATTCCCACTCTTGAAGAATTTAGAGTTTTCATTGAAAGAGAAGCTCGTGGTCTGAATGAGTTAAACTTTGTAAAACCTGACACTAAGAAAGGTAATGTTAAACCATTAAGTTCATTTAACAAATCAAATGTAAATACTACTGTTGTCAAATGTAACCAAGTAAAATCAGGGGTAAAATTAGATGTTGTTAAAAGTAACAATTGCATTCTATGTTGTCAAAGCCACGCCTTATTCAAATGTCCAACTTTTAATTCTATGAATGTAAATGAAAGATGGCAAGTGGTACGGAACAATAATTTATGTATCAATTGTTTGAGGAGTAACCACAGGCTTGACACAAGTAGAATAGGATTCTCTTGTAAAAACTGTTCTGAAAGACACCATACATTATTACACAGATATTCAGTCAGTCCTTCAGCAGATACTCAAGCAAATTCTGCTGTGACAGTGTCTAACAATTGCACACAATTGACAGAAGGTCACGTATTGTTGTCCACAGCATTAATAAATGTTAAATCTAAACATGGTCAACAAATAACTTGCCGTGCTTTGATAGACAATGCTTCTCAAAATTCTTTGATTTCCAAGCAATGTGCTGATCGCTTAAAATTGCCATTAAAACACACCAATCATAAATTAGTAGGTGTAAATGAAACATTTGCTGAAACTTCATTATATTCGACAAACTTGGAATTTTTTTCTTGTGTTTCCTCTGATAAATTTCAAGTAAAAGCTTTGTTAGTCTCGAAAGTCACTTCAGCTATGCCAAACTTTCCAATTAAATATCATGAGTGGCCTCATATCAAAGATCTAACTCTTGCTGATCCAACGTTTTATATTGAAAATGAAATAGACATTCTTCTAGGTGCTGATGTTTTTATGACAATAATTTCAGGGACTCCTATAATGGGACCCAAAGGTACCGCATCAGCATTGCCAACAAAATTAGGTCATTTATTGTCAGGTACCATAAATACACCATATAATCCAAATTCATCCCTAATCTGTCACACCCTTTTAAACATAGACCATTCTTTGAAACAATTTTGGGAACTTGAATCTGTTCCTAAGGAAATTCCGTCAAAGGATGAGGATGAGCTATGGAGTCAATATTCGTAAATTCTCATATTCGTAATGCTGATGGTAGATATATTCTAAAACTGCCATTTAGAGATGATTCAAGTCTTGGAGATAGTAAGGAGGGTGCATTAAAACGATTCTATTCTCTTGAAAGAAAACTTCACTCTAATAATCAATTAAAGGAACAATACACAGAATTTATGGAGGAATACCAAAACCTTGGTCACATGACGCCTCTCGCATCAGATGTAAAATCTCCACATTATTTCTTACCACATCATGGTGTGATTAATGATAATAGTTCCACAACCAAATTAAGGGTGGTGTTTGACGGCTCATTCAAAAGTACAAATGGAAATTCTTTGAATGACATTCTGCTGACTGGTAAAAAACTACAGTCAGACATTTTTCTAACTTTACTTAAATTCAGATTCTTCCCAATTGCTTTTTCTGCTGACATTGCAAAAATGTATAGACAGATATTAATATCACAAGATGATGTATGCTTTCAACAAATATTTTGGAGGAAGTCTCCAGAGGAACCATTAGGATTTTCAAATTAAATACAGTTACCTATGGTACATCTTGTGTCCCATTTCTTGCCATCCGAACTTTGAAACAATTATGTGAGGATGAAAAACATCGTTTTCCACAGCAGCTAAGCTCGCAAAAGATCATTTCTATGTTGACGATTTGTTAGCCGGTGCTGACTCATTGGACTCGGCTAGGAAAATTGTTCACGAACTGCAAAATTTAATGTCAGCCGGTGGATTTGAACTGTGAAAATGGTCATGCACTCATCCAGAAGTCTTGTCAGACTTGCCAAACAGTCTAAAGACAAATATTTCCTCACATTCATTTGATGATGAGTCCACCAGAAAATTCTTGGCTTATTCTGGGATCTAAACGAGGATTCCTTTAAAGTAAGAGCAGTCTTACCAGACCAGGTATCCACAAAGAGACAGATGCTATCAATCATCGCACGCATCTTTGATCCTCTGGGGTTTGTCTCTCCCTCAACTATAATTTTAAAGATTATTCTTCAAGACCTGTGGAAGGCAGGGCTTGACTGGGATGATGAGATATCATCAGACATTCTTAATAGATGGAATCGGTTTCAAGCAGAAATTTCATGCCTCAAACAAATAAAAGTTCCCAGATATGTTCAAACACTAAATGCTAAACACTGTGAAATTCATGGTTCTGTGACGCCTCCTCAAAGGCATATTCAGCCGTAATATACTTACGTGTTGTTTCTGATTCGCCACACTTATTCTTAATGGTTTCAAAAACTCATGTGGCACCTGTACAAACAATATCATTACCTAAATTAGAGCTTTGTGGTGCTCTGCTTCTGGCTGAACTTCTAGATACATTTAAGAGATCTCTTAACATCACTCACGATACTTATTTATGGTGTGACTCAACAATTACACTGAGTTGGATAAATAATCCACCTGTAAAAGGAAATAATTTGTGCAACACAGGGTTGGAAAAATTCACACACTAACCTCAAAAGAATCTTGGCATCCATTCCGGGAAAATTAAACCCGGCAGATTGGGCAACAAGAGGCCTCTACCCGAAACAACTTCTTGAAAATTCAGAGTGGGTAGCTGGTCCAAAATGGTTTCATGATTTCCATCCTTCTTCCAATTCATTTCTTCCTTTCTCTGAACAGCTAGTTCCACTTGTTTCTATTGATCAGTCTGAATCATTAAGTGACTCTGTTGTTCTTTCAACTGGTGTTGATAATTCTCTTAGTTTCTTGGATAAGTTTTCCTCATACATGAAAGTAATTAGGACTGTTGCATGGATATTCAGGTTCTACCATAATTCCAAATCAGTGTCCAAAGTTACTGGCCTTTATATACACATGAATTAGAAACCTCAATAAAAAAGGTAGTCAAATTGTTACAAAATGGAGAATATCATACAGAACTTAATCTCTTGAAATGTAACAAGCCTCTTCCAAAATCTAGCAACCTTCAGTCTTTGAATGTATTCCTTGACTCTGAGGGAATTCTTCGTGTCGGAGGACGTCTTCGTCTCCAAAAAACTCTTAAATTTGAACAAAAGCATCCTATGCTCATGCCAAAAAATATTCACTTTACAAGTCTAATCATTAGACATTTTCATAGGGTCAATTTCCATGCTGGCAGGAACTAGTTTTATCCCTCATACGTCAGCAGTTTTGGATACCTAATGGTAAATCAGCTGTCAGAAAAGAACTACACAACTGCGTAGACTGTTTTAAGCTTGTGGCGAAGCCTGTCTCTCAAATGATGGGTGATCTACCCATCGAACGAATCAACCCTTGTCGTGCTTTTGAAAAAGTAGGCATTGACTTTGCTGACCTATCACGACAAAGTGCCAACATACTCGCAAGGCCAGCAACTTCAAATCTTACATCTGCCTCTTCATCTGCATGTGTACTAAAGCAGTGCACCTTGAACTCGTATCTTCGCTATCAGCAGCAGCATTTTGTCAGCACTGCGTCGATTTGTGTCACGCCGTGGCTATCCATCAGACATTTATTCTGACAACGGTACAAATTTCGTTGGTGCTTCAGCTTACTTGAAGGACTTGTTTAAATTACTTCACAACTCTAATGTCCAGGACTATTCGTCAAGCAAAAACATTCAGTGGCACTTCATTCCTCCATATGCACCGAATTTCGGAGGTGTGTGGGAAGCCTCAGTCAAACTCTCAAAGCATCATTTGCTCAAAACCTTAAAGGTGGCTGTGCTGAACTTTGAAGAGTTAGCTACAATCCTGTGCCAAATCGAGGCGTGCATAAATTCACGTCCTCTTTATCCGCTATCATCAGACCCTAAAGATCTCCAGGTGTTAACACCCGGACACTTTCTTATCGGGTGTCCCTTGCTTGAACTCCCTGATCACAGTCTGACTAACCAATCCTTGAGTCTTCATTCTAGGTGGTCTCTTCTGATGAAGTTGAAAAAGATGTTCTGGTCTCGCTGGCAGCTCTCCTACCTCAACACCTTGCAGTCCCTAACCAAATGGATGCAGGGCCAGAAAGACTTCACGGTAGGATCTCTCGTCCTAATCAAAAATCCAGCCTCTTTCAGCACCAGGTGGACTCCCGGAAGGATTGTGGCCACACATCCTGGAGCTGACGGAATATGCCGTGTCGTTACTATACAGACTTCACGTGGAGTCAGGACAAGACCAGTCTCTCAAGTTGCAGTCTTGCCCCTACCCCCATCGAATACATCTTCCCGCCCCCCGGAGGATGTTAAGAATAGTTGACTCCTTTCGCCGTCCAGAGATGGCGCCACGAACTAAACTTGGTTTTCTGGAAGCCGGAGTGATTTCGGCGGGAAAACGACATTCCATTCGGATGATTCGGTTGTAATGGTCGCCATTCTTGTGATTATGTTTTAGTGAAATGTTTTTCTTTTATCGTACATGTAAAGGCATGAGTGTGTGTGTGAAGCAAATATATACATGAAAAGTCGACTTGTGAAATCATTGATCATTGGTTTGATTCATTAATAATCTTCAGTTATATATTTTTCATTCAGCTTTCGAAATACTTCCACAGTGTTCTATGCCCAGCATGGAAAATGGCGGTAAGTGAAAATGCGTTCGTTATACAATTCATAATTGCATTCTACATCAAACTCAAAATCTAAAGTCTCATTCTCATTCATAACAGATGGTTTGTTAGAGTCTATTGAGTCAGACAACATGAATGCTGGTTTGAATCTATCGATGGAAACACATATTTCCTTGCCTTGTCACTGCTGGTTATGAGTTTTTCAGATCGTGTAACTACAGCGAAAGGTCCATCGTAGGGAGATTGTAATGCTTTTCTGAGAGCATCATGTCGTAAAAATACATGAGTAATTTTGAGAGTTCTGGGTGCCCAAACACAGTCTACGTACGTGCGAAGATGTAGGAAAGGGTTTTAGATTAAGCATAGTTTGTTTTAGATGTTGCACAGACTCAGAAACGTTGCTTGTACCCGCATCTTGAAAAAATCTCTGGGTTGACAAATGGTTGTACTGTGCACCAGTTCAACAGCAGCAGCTTTAATGCCCTCTTTAAAGACAGAGCGTAAACCAAGGAGAACAAAAGAAGACTTGTGTCAACATGGTGGGTGTGAGCCATGAGTGCGGCTTTGGGAGTCGGTTTGTTCGCTCCACAAGCCATTGGATGAAGGGTGGTACGCGTGGTTCTTGCTAATCCCTAAGCACGCACATAATTCACGACTGACGGCCCTGGTCTGTTGTAATTAGCTCAGGAATCCCAAATTGTGGAATCACTCACGGATTACTGTTGCTGCCATTATCTCTGCTGTCATCTCAGAAATAGGATTTGCTTCTGTCCAACGAGAAAAAAGTGATCATTGTCATCTAATATATAAACTTTTCGTGTCACAGTGTTTGTAGCCAAACTCCTCCGAAACGACTAGACCAAATCCTATGAAATTTCGTGTGTATATTCAGTAGGTCTGAGAATAGGATGTAAACTGTTTTTTCATTCCGATATTGTAATTAAATGAGAAGATATGAATTAAAACTTAAACCCCTGTCTGTTGTTTTGCTTGGCGTCGAAAATCGGTTTCGCACCAGATGTGAAAATACTACTCTGTCAGAGAAAAAGAAACCCAGACCTGAGAAAAATTATAAGAAGATATATACATCACTGTCGTTTTGGGAAGTTGTTAATAATATATTTCTATTGAGCTCTATTCCATGTGTGAAAGAGTTTTATGATATTTCGAAAAGCACAGATGATTGAAGGATTATATCGCTTAAATTTATTTTTTATGAATATGTTGAAACATATAAACATAATGAAAAACGTTTTACAGAGTTCATTTTTAGAATTAACATCCTATTTTTGAGGTACGAGTTGAACAAAGTAAACTAAGACGATTAGAACTAAGATAAGCGCGTCGATTCCTATTTGACACACTCAGAGCAATTGACCAACAACGCCAACAAGTACATCGAGCATTTACATCCGATCATTCGTCGTCTAGCATTCGAGTATGAGCCAATGTTAATGAGCTCATTCGAATGTGACAATTGATGCTATGGACAAGGAATGTTCACTTTGTAATGCGACTAAATTTAAAAATGAGCCAGCCGGGAATCTAACCTGTTCCTGAAGTCAATTCGAACATTCAATTCATGTTTCCAAATGACATCGTTCAGAGCAACAGAAATAGTTAAAAATAATACTGCAAATGGTCACCAATTTAATTCAACATTCAAAGTCAAAATCCAAGTTTATCACAAAGGGGCTCATTGCTGCCAATGCCAACGAATCACATATTTTTTACAAATTTACTATCACTCCTCTTTCAGTCATATACACATCCCCACACACTACAATGAGTTTGTTATTTTTATTTGACTACCTAAATATTCACTAGAATAATTTATTTGGCAAAACAACGTTTGCCGGGTCAGCTAGTAAGACAATAAGAAAATCCTTGGGATGGAGGAAGAGATCCAATAATATCCAATGGATGTGGTTAAATCGAACATATGGAACCTTAAAATGACCAAGCTCACTATTTGCATGCCATTAATTTTAATTCGTTGACAGGGAATGCAAGTACGGGTCCAACTGCGGATATCTTTGTTCATGAAAGTCCATAGGAACTTCTAAATGGGAATTTCCCTCATAAATGGGATGAAACAAACTAAATCATATTGTCACATGTATGGTGCTCAAAGCTGCAGCTAACGAAGATCGTACACCAGCCCTTTGACACGAAGAATTTCTTGGACCTCAATCTCACTAATCCATACCGTTGGAATGAAATTCAAGATGGCGGCTTATCGGTAAGACTGGTCAGGAAAATAATTTTACAGAAATGTTTTGAAAACATTAAAATCGATTTCAAATGAAGAATTTAGGAATAGATTGAGACTAATCAGATCAATAAATAATTAATATCAATATTATAAAAAAATCATATTTACTAATAGTAATATAATGTTATAGAAATTATTATACATAATATTCATATGATACAAAATAGTAATAAGTATTAAATATTTATATGGTATTACTTTTTATTATTTTATATAATCACATAATATAATTTAATAGATTTTATAAAAAAATAATAATCCTATTGTAATATAATGAGAATCGTACAGATATAAGAATACTCATGTAACATAATTATAAAAAACAACAAAATAATAATTGTAAATAAAAAACGCAATAAAAATAAATAAATAACATAATACTTAGAAATAATAAAATAATATAAATAACACATATGTATTAATATTTATACAATAACAATTGTTACAATAACGTATATGATTATTACACATTATAATTATTGTATTTTTATATTACTAATAAAATAATTACATAATATATATTAAAATTGATAATGAATAACAACTAAAAAGTACTGAAAGCTTGCTATGTTCAAAAACTGCAAATTTCTTCAACGAATTTCATTGAACAAGAAACGAAAAAAAAATACATTTTTAAAAAGTAAAATAAGTTGGAAAAAAAACGATTTATAGAAATAATTAAAATTATCACTCACTCTTTTTTTAAAAAAATCCTAGTTCTCACCAATGATATTAGAAATATCCATATCCGAAAATAGCATTAAATAAAACAGAAGACTGAATATATTTTGATTTCGCGATTGCAATGAAGTGTTAAATTGTAAAAGAAATCCAAATAAAATCGTCTGAAATTAATAGGATTACGAGGGAACAGAACAAATAAAAATTATTTCTAATATACGTTATCTCCATGGCAACCACATCGCCAGACGATAATAATATCAAGGTAACCATATTGTAATGTTATCGCCCATCTTAGCGAACATAAACAACAACTTGGTGCGATGACCCGTGATATTACACTAGCAGGTTTATATTATTCGATTTTATTATTAGAAATTTACGAAAAAATATTGTCAGGGAATGGGGTCGATTTATCACTAGAGGGCGCTGCGATCGTGGCTATCATCACGTGATTAACAACGTGCTATCATGTAAACAAATAACAGCTAATTGTGACACTTGTGATTGCGCGCTAACTTTCGAATTCGCAAATATTATTATTCTTTAAATTCTTTTTAGTACATTAAATAGTTTTAATATATTTTCTACTATTTTAGTTTTTGTATTGCGACTAAATATATACATATATAGTTTTAGTTTATAGTATTATATTTAAGTTTAGTTTATACTTCTATCCATTGACTTCGAATTTTTGTATATTTTTAGGTTTAGTAATTATTTTTTATTAGTGCCAGCCACATTGTGATTAAAAAATTACGCAACGCTCTATTGAACAAATTGCTTCTGGAAATATGAGAAATATACTAATATCAAAATTCATGATGTAAGCGAATTTTTCTCGAAAAATTCGTGCAGACTATAAATAGAGAGTGGCTCACCGAAACAAAAATTTGTTTAGACTACAAAAAAGTCAGCAAGAGCGATTAGTTAATATTTCGGCTGTTGAATAGGACCAGAGACTGTAAATCAACTTTTTATGATGATTGGATAATAGAGATTCCACGTAAATGTATAACCATTACCTGAATACATTACTTATTTGTATTCCTAGACACTGTTAGTTGTGTCTGAGTGCTGTGAAGAACTTCTGGGATTTATTAAGGGAATTCTAGCTCTGTGGCATTTCTTAGGATTGTTTTAAAAGGATAAGTTTTCATTGCTCCTGAAGAATTGACTTGCTCTTTGAAATCCTGGAACCCCGACCTCAACAATATTATTTTTACATTCTAAAATGTGTCATGTTTCTCAGAGCAGATGGATACATTCATCCATTCTTTGTAAGCAAAGGTATTTATTTCTTACCAAATTTGTGACATTCGTTATATTTTTTTTTAAATCGAAACTTCTTGTTAATTACGAAAAAGCCTGTGAATTTAACTTATTTTCTAATATTCATATAAAGTTTCCTTTTTGCTATTCTTGAAAATCCATTTCTGTATTATTGTTTGGACATCAAAGTTTTAATGTTAATCATTCTTTTATTTTTTAAAATTGTATGGAAATATTTGTTTGGTTTACATCAATTAGACAATTTAAATGCAATTCAATAACTCATAAGAAAGAATTTGTAATAAAGAATAATCCAATAACATTTAATCATTATTTCTAAAATTATGTATTAACATGATTTTTTTCTTCAACTTAATAGTGAAAGAGTATTTTCTTTTTTAAACTTTGAAGACCGTCTAAATAGAAATTTCTAAAAAAATTTCAAACCTTTGTAAATGATAATTACTAAGTAAAGCCAGACAATCAAGCTGGCTAATGTGTTATTTCATTACAGAATCATCATATATTTCGCAAGATTTTACTATGTCTTGGAATTTTTATAGAACACTTGTTTAAAAAATTATTGTACAATAACAATGTTTCAATTTTATTATTCCATATTAATGCAAATAATGATTGAAACTGACAAAAAAAAATCTTTTTTTGAATACATCTTAGAAAAAGTACTCTTCATAAGTACATAATGAAGCTAAGTCACTGATAGTGTTTCAAA
>BMAO01035208.1:0-72486 GCA_019973975.1 Trichonephila clavata
GTAACGTGTACCCCTTTTTTCACAAAGAAACCGTGGCCGCGGTAGCCAAGTGGTCAAGGCATCGGATCGAGGCTAATATGTCATAAGTTCGATTCCAGTACCACTGAAATCTGTCGAGAGCCCAAACGTCCTCCCGTTGGTGTGGTGTGGTAGTTAAAAGAGGGGGGTGCCAACTCAGGTGTCATAAGCGTCACTTGACCATGGTTCAAAATTACGCGGACCGTCCCAAAAGAGCCCTCGTGTAGCTGAACAGTGGGACGTTAATATTCTCTCACTCATTCACAAAGAAACCTGAACTGCTCATGTGCAATGCTTTTGTGTTTTTAAGTCATTTATTCGAGGTATTATTCCAAGCTTTAGAAAAAAGGTGGTATACCCTTTAAGTTCATAAATACTGTCATTTCCTTTAAGAGAACATGGTGCGATTTAAGCAAATATTTTTTAATTTAAGGATTTTCAAAAAAGTTTTGGTTGCTTTCTATGTTTGTAAAATAGATTTTGTGCTCAAAATTTTATAAAAAGCTAGTCATTGATTTTTTTAAGGGAAAAACTTGAATTTTTTGAAGTTATTTTAAAATGTTACTCCTCCTACAAGCATTTACGTAAGTTCATGAAATTTGATTAACAAGTACGTCAAATTATTACAACAAAAGTAGATTTGAGTTTTACGATAATATGATTGGTATTCGTACAATACTTCTTTTTATGAATGTTTATTGAAAACTCCTTAAAATATGTATAAATTCTGATTTCATTTATTTTTTTTAAAAAATAAGTATCTCTTCGATTGAAAAATGCATATCAAACTTTATTCCATGTACTATTAGCAACAAGTGAAAATCATTTCCAAGCATTGGGCAAAATAGGAAAAAAAGCCTTAGCATTTTAAATGAAGACCAACTAGTCTTTTATCTTTCCGAGATAAATGAGTTGAAAGTTTTGATTTGCCATAGGGATGTGAATAAAAACGAATGTAAGAACTATCATAATTCTGCGTTTTTTTAAGTTTAGAGCTTTCAAATTTTGTGATGTTACAGGGAAGATTATAAAAATGGTTTAGGCTAAGAAAATTAGATTTGATTTTTTGACTGATTTTTCTCAATTGAATAGTACTATGTCCCTTAAATAAATATATTTCGTTAGGTGTAGAAGTCTAATATTTTTCTATATGCTCTTATTTTTATTATTTTTTTTTAATATTCTAATTTCTATACCGGCGTATAATGCCTCAACCGTCTTATTTTTAGTGTCAAAGGGGAGCGTCATACGCTTGATTTTATGGTATATGTAGAGGCCAAGAGTACCTTTCGAAAATTTCATAACGAATTCATTGGTCTTTAAGTGCTGGGTTATTTCGATATTACTGGAATACATATGAAAGAAATAACAAGATTAACACCATTTTAATAAGTATATTTTTTTTTTAAAAAATCGACTTTTGAGTTAAGTCTCAAACATTTATCTCGTGGTGCAACATCTGTTGAACACTCACAATTTGCAACTGTGTTTACCTCGTCAAATACAGCCCAACTGATATAAAAAATGTAATCACTGTAATGACTAGTTTTGAGAATAATAAGTTCACTTTTTTAAACATTTACTTTTTTCGGTAAAGGGTTAAATTCCGTATTTACTACAAAATAATAATATAATCTCTATGAAAATTGCATTGTCATTTTATGAAACTGTATATAACCTCCAACTTTATATTTTACTTTATTTTTTTCGATGCAGGGAATCCAGAGACTATGGACCAGAGTTATACATTTCTCACAGCGTTTCATTATTTTTAAAGCCGTCATTATAAAAAAAAGAAAACGAAGAAATGGCTTTATATGGCACATGATGGTTTATGTATTCTGTATAAAAAGTTGTTTGTAGCAAGATCAGAAAGAATAGGGTGATTGTTGAAATATTTCAAATCCAGATCACTGTGATTCACCAACCACATCTATAGATGAGTGAGCAGGAATCAGGACGCCTTTGATGATTATACCGCTCTATTTCTTGATCAGAACATCAAGAAATTTGTTCTTTGTAGGTAATAAAAGACATTATTTGTACTCTGAATCCTTGCCGGTAATCTGTTAAAATTTTAAGGATCCTGACAGCTGTAACGAAATTCCAGGATGAACTTTCATACAGATTTTGAAAGCCTTGTCTTATTGCAGGGAGATAAATAGCATCCTTTCATTCCTGTATCATCTCTATGATTAATAGATTGATAAATACAAGGTTCATGCATAGTTACCAGAAGGCAAAAATATCGCCTTCGTCTTTCTCTGGAGCAATTAGCCCTGCAGTATCTAGTCACTCATTGTTTTCTGCCGAACTGGAATCAGTAAGCATGCTGACACCTCTAACATGTGCAACTCATACTGAATAATTTTCTACACACTGTGGAATGCAACATTAGCTTAAAGCATGATTCTTTGGATTTCTGTTTTTCAGTTCAATAGTATTAAGTGCTCCACTTTCTTCATTGTAGAACAATGATGTTGTTGTTGTGGTCGTGTATGACAGAGTGCAAAGGTGTATATAACAAAATAAAGATATAGTCAAATATTGCTAAAGGCGTGAATCACTGCCGTGGCAACATCCAAGACACGATCCGAGTACAGGAAGTCCATGCTATAGTCATTGTCTATTTTAAAAAGGGCAACAACAATGGAAGGACAGCTAAAAAGGTGTTTGGGATCCAGCTGCTTGCCTGACATGTGCCTGCATTCCATATATGATCTGGATCCATCAGGCAGAATCTTCATGCCCTTAAAATGCTTTGTCCTTAGCCTGGTTATTGTTGTTGTAATTTCTCGGCTATAATTTAGTTCTGGCAGCGAGAATCTTTTGTGGGTTTGGGCAGAGCTTTTGTTTTGCGACTGCGTTGGCATCAAAGATCGTAGTCGAAGAAGTTACAGCTTCAAGTGTTCTGGCTTCATTGGCAAGGAAATCGGCCATCTCGTTCCGTTCGATGTCAACATGGGCCGGGATCCACTGGAGGGTGCATGATTTGCCCAATGCACCAATGGAAAATAAAAGAGAATTGATTTCTTGGGTGAGTCCCATTTTTCCTTTCTTGATGGCCTCAAGAGCAGATCTAAAATTGGAGAGAACAATGAAGCTGTCGTAATTAGCAAGATCTCTCCGTGTAATGTAAATATCTAGGGCTCTTCTAATTGCTATGAGCTCAGATGTGAATTTAAAGTTATGTGGAGTATTTATATTAACGTGGCACTATTCAGCTACACGAGAGCTTTTGACGACGAGCCTCGTAATTTTGCAACATGGCAAAGTTACGAGGACGACACCTGAGCTGTCACCCACTTTCCTAAATTCCCCACCACACCAACGGAAGGATGTTTGAGCATCGACATATGTAACATGCATCGACCCCCTCTGCACGGTGGAGATTCAGCGGGGTACTATGCTTGAACTCATAACATAATTCCCCATTACCGTGACTACTAGGCTACCACAGCCACAAAGTGATGGGGAATTTCGGAAAGTGTGATGTCATTTCTGATAACGTCCTCGTTATTTGACCGAGTTTCAGACGTGCGATGTCCGTCCCCAAGAGTCCTTGTGTAACTTCATAGTTTGTGATATCAATAAACACCCAGTTATAATTCACTGTAGCAGCATCCACCGTGTGCTATCTTTTGCCTCCTTTTAAATCTTTTTGAGGAACATGCAGCGATTTTGAAAATTCTTTATTCACTTAAAACTGTGTCATATAACAGGTATTCATTTCCATATATAACCATTATTTCATCGGGATTTTACAGTGTCTGTAACATTTCTACAAAAAGAATTTTTAATCACATGTGAATCTCTATCTTCTCCATATTGTGGCCTTTTTCAATTTATAGCGTCCTAAAGCAAATTAATGAATGTTAATAGATGTTACTGAGAGCATTACGCGCATATAATACAATTAATATGCGTAATAAAATTTAGTCACATATAAGGGTTATTTCTTAGTAATGATTAAACGATAACGATAAATCCAAGCATTTCTAAAGAGTAAATTATCACTTAAATACCTATAACGGAATTTTCTTTAATTGTATTGGCTTACATAATTGGTTCTTAATGATATCTTCATTCTATAATAATTCCATATCGTATTTTTCCAAAAAAAACAAAAAAACGCGTCACCATAATGAAAGTTTCTCTTTCTTACTCCACACCCTCTTGCCATTAATAATCATTTTATGATTTATCGAAGCTTTGAGCATGAGATAAGTAAAAAAAACCGTTTTTCATTTTCTTAAGCCGAAGGTATCTTAGGGACATGCAAGTAAATATTTATAATTGAAAGACTAATATTTCATGACTAAAGTATTCTTTAATCCTGGAAATTAAATACTAAGTATATTCCTTTCATTAACACATGTTAAAGCAAAAAAAAAAATGCAAAAATTAAATAAGATTAACCAAGTACATATTTTTCTTATAAACAGAAGAAACAAAATAAAACGAAGCATATAAGAATGATTTATTACGAGCATTAAATTTACATTATGCTGCAAAAAAGAACGAAAACGCATTATAATACTAAACATGAAGAAAACGTTGTCAGGTTCATCTTTCTAAATAAAATATAAGTTTCATGAAAAGGGGATGTTCTTTAAGTAAAGGGTGTTCTGTGTTTAATATATTTAATTAACTTCCAAAGGGATTTTTCTGTTACTGAATCCAAATCTTTGAAAAATTAAGCTGTAAATACTTTGAATTTCACTTTAATACAGCGCTTCTCAAACTGTGGGGAGCACCCCCCTCTCCTAGGGGGCGTGATAACTCTACAAGGTGGGCGCAAGCATTTTGAAAATTCGCAAACAAAATTATTTGAAAAAATTATTAATTTACTGAAAGTAAACAAAATGCATTTTGACATAATAAAAAATAAATACTAATTTGCACTAATATACTTATAAATGTATCAGTACTCTGCGCAATGTATTTTATAATTAATTCATCAATACTAAGCTAAAAACATTTTTAATAATTACAAGTAACCCCATGGCCTCTTTTCTCATATGTAAAATTATATACAAAAATTAACACTTATCTTTTAATTTGTACTGTTTTTAATTAATCCCTTAACTGCCGATAGAAAGTTACACGATTCGCGTTCCCCAATTCCACCGTTTTCCTCGTAGGCGTGCGTGTGTGATGCATTGAGGGAGGTGATAAGAAATAAATAAGAAAAGCCTCCGAAATTAAATCCTTCTCAAACACTGTCAATTCCTTTTATCGCATTCCAAAGCCTTCAGAATAATTTTATGGATAGTAATACAAAGAAAAGATCATTCTTCGGAAAGACATATATAAGTCCGGGGCAATTAGCTCTTTGGCTGAGAGAGACGTTTATATATGTCGGTGGCACTTAAAAGGTTAGAGTCGTATTATAGGCTTAGCATCAAAGTATAGTATTATAGGATTCAATACATTGTTATTGTACGGAAAGGGGAGGCGCAATGAAAAATATGATTGAATATTAGGTAGAAAGTATTGAAAGCTTAAGAAGCATTGCTTTAATTCACCCATTTAACTAGAAATATTGGAATTTATCTGTTAGTGGCTCATATGGAGGATGATTTCAGTAAAACATTAATGCATTATTTTGCAACATCAAACATAACTGTTTAATTAATTTATGTTCAGGATACTACCAAAATCCTACTTATATTATTGACTTTGTTGTGGTATACTCTCATGTTGTCTGAGGTGAAGATCACGCTAATTATTAAGATTCCCAGGGACCCGATGCCACATTTAGGAAGAAGTAATTGAACCCAATTCGGTATAATTACAGTGAAGTAATAATAATAATTTACTTTTATTAAACAAACACTAGAACTAATTAAGCGATATGCAGACAAAAAGACAAGACAGATTTAAAATACCGAACACTCTTAGATATTTTATTAATATTACTCAAACACGTAAAAATTAGAGCTTACATCAATAAAAATTAACAAATTAATGAGCTACAACTCTAATAAATTTTTAAAAAACATAAAAATATTTTAAAAGCGTATACGATGCAATATATTACATGTATTTCGTGTTAACACACACATTCCAATATTAAAGACACCCATTTTTTTTATAGACACCCATACTATTTGTTATAGACACCTATTTTGCTATTGTAACCCATGAGCAGGGTGATTTGTATGGTGGAACAGAGAAAAGTCACACATCTGGCGCGAAACCGATTTTCGACGCCAAGCAAAACAAACGGCGAAATCAGGGGCAAGACAATTACGCGTTTTAAGGTTTTTAATTAATATCTTTTCAAATAATGGCAATATCGGAATGAAAAATAGTTTACGTCCTATTCTCAGACCTACTGAATATAAGCACAAAATTTCATAAGAATCGGCCAAGTCGTTTCGGAGGAGTTTGGTTACAAACACTGTGACAGGAGAATTTTATATATTAGATATATATAAAAAATTTAGTTTATTAGAGTACATTTCATTAACATAGATATGAATGCATGCATGTATTTAATAAAAATCAATGAAATAGAAACATTAAGAACTTTATGAAATTTAATAAAAATTTAGCTATTCCAAAATTATTTCGGTTTTCGTCTTCTGCCTTTGTTCAACAGCCTTAAGAAGCTTCATCTTCATTTTAACCTAACAAGCAGTTTTCTTCCCTCAGAGCTCCTTGTCATTGTGAACTTTAAAAAAAATTCTTCTAAAATAGTAATGCAAAAAAAAAAAAAAATTTAAACCAAACTCACTGACTTTTACTTACACCGCGATGAGCTCATCACCGAATTCCAAAGTCAATTGATGAGAGATGAGTTTTGTGTGGTGTTTATTGGGGTGAAGGGTGAGAAAAGCTTAAATAAACAAAACTGGCTCGTGTCACAAGCTATACCGAGGGTATTTCAAAGCCAAGTTGTCCTACTTCCCTTCTTCGAAACGTGAGAAACCACCTCTCTTTCATTTCATACCCCTTCTTAAATCTCGCCTGTGCAGCTCGTGTTTTTCGTATTTTGTTCATTTACAGAAAGGAAATCTGTTCGCGTTGAGCGATTTTTGCTTCGAATTAAGAGGGGGGAAAGCATGAAAATACATAGCAGTTTGTCGAGACTGTTGTATTATTTTGTGTTAACCGATATTTTGTCTTAAGCGTTTTCGCATTAAACGTATTTCATTGTATATATATATATATATATGCTATAAGTATATAAAGTAATTTTTTAATAACATAACATAATTTTTTTTATTAGACTCAAAATCATCTAAACAATACGAATTTTAAAATTGAGAGGTTATTTAATAAATGATGACGTCTCTAAAATCCTTAAGAGCATTTTCAATGATTGATTAAAATGGAAATAAATTCAATTAATATAGCATCTCATAAATGTAGCACAATCCCATTTGCGAAGGCGAGTTCTGGGCGTAAATAGTCAGAAACACCTGCTATATTTTATTTAGAAAATGGAGGACAACCGCTACTTGAGATTCATAAATATTAATTTTATGTTCATTATTCACTGTCACTCTCACTTTATGAACCTTTCATGAATACGTAAATGGAATAATGCTCCGAAACGCCTAATGCATTGTAGTCATTCATCCAGAATTTCATAAATTTATTACTTGCAAAGTATTTAAAGTAAGCAATTAACCTACTTTAACATTCAATCTTAAAATATTTTATTGCTCGTTTTTAAGAATATATAAGCATAAAAAATGTACAATTTAAAATTGATAAGAATACATTTTTCCCTTCATATCGTAGCGTAAATAAGCATTTGTATGTTCTTGACATAATAAAAAATTTTAAACCAGAAATTTATTATTAATTAATATTCATTATTAATTAATTAGTTTATTATTAATTAATTTTTTTATTTATACTTTCGTACATTGGCTCATCCTATATAAAAAAATTCTTTCTTTCTTTTTTAAATGATTAATATTATCAAAATGCTTTGTTTTTATTTTTTATAATGTAGATTTTAAATTTGTACAGGCGTTTTAAGTACTGACTATTTTTTTATCTTATCTATATAAATTACTACTATTTTGAAATATTGACTAAATCTTCTCTTCAGCATCAATCATACGTAAGTAATCCAGAAAATAGCCTAAAATTAGGAACACGAGAAAAGAAAACAAACATTTGGGACTTAATTTATTAATAAATGAACTGTTATAATCAGTCTATGGCCGCAGTGGTCTTCTGGTCATGGTCATTGTCTCATAGCCAGTGTTTCGAGGTATCGAGTACCGGTGCCACTGAAGACCCACTGTACTGTGAAGCCTATGCAGGTTAAATATGGCAAAATTGAAAATCATTCCAAGACGTGGTGTGCCAGTTTGGGGAAGGGTTGCAAGTCCAAGAATCATCCTCGTCACTTGACCTTGGTTCAAAAATAAAAAGTCCAACACCAAGAGCTCTCGTGTTGCTTTATAATACAATGTTAATACACATTCACTCTTTCATAATGTTCGGACTATTTTTCGATATTGTATCGATTGGTATCGATATATTTTACGCACTTACTGCCGCGTAGCACGCGTTCATGAAGGTCGTTGCCATATAACAATGCCACCTGCTACTGTAACTTTTGCTTGACAACTAGGAAGAACTTTAACAGATGCACTTAGTCTGAAATCCAGGCTGTAGAGTTGCTGAAAAACCACAAATCTAGATTCAGTAAGGAATTGTTGTGTGGCTAAAATAAAAATAATTAAACCACTTAAGTTCACTAAATAGTGTACGCACGGATATAATATGCTCCTCAATTGCATTAAAAATGTTCTTTCATTAGATCCTCGTTTCTCAAACTGTGGGGCGCGACCACTAAAGGGGCGTGATAACCCTACGTGGGAGATGCAAGAATATCAAAAAGTCTAAAATAAAATAATTTCAATTTGCTGAAAGGAAGCAAAACGCGAAGTACATTCTGACATAATAAAAAATAAAATAAATATTCATACTGATATAACATACTGTTTCAATATTGCACAAAGTATTTGATAAATAATTTATCAATTCCAAATTAAAAACAAGTTTAATAATTACTAGTAAGTCCCATGGGGTGAAAGACAAAATTTAATATCTTGAAAACTTGTACGGTTTATAATCAAAGTCGTATTTTAACCTTAGCGCCTAAGTACATTATTATTGCATTCAATACATTGTTATTGTAAGAGGGGGACGATGCAAATCATGACTGATAATTAGGTCGCGAATATTAAAGGTTTGAGAAGAATTTTATTAGATAGTTCTGGTAATGCTGTTAAATATTTAAGTAGGAATAACATTCAGTGACACATAAACATGGTTATGATAGAAAGACTTTAAAAATGATATTGATTTTTAAAATCGAAATGCTCTTCTAAGAAGAAATCGGCTGGTATCTTAAAGTGTTTTTTTTTTTTTTTGTCAAAATAAGGAATATTTTTATACGTATTTAATCTTCAATATATTTACATAAGAAATGTTCAAAAACTGTTAATGTAATTTAATTAAATGTAGACTTCAAGAGTCTTTAATTCATCGAAATCAATTTTAAAACACCGGTACATTTTAATTTACCGTAAAATCCGGCCTATAACGTACACTTTTACCACAAAAAACATCGAAATTAACGGGTGCGCGTTATATACCGGGTGTAAAAATGAGGGCTTTAAAAATAAAGAAAAGATGAGCATAGCAAAATATTGGACTTCTACATAGATCAAAATACTGTTCATATAAAACAGTGATTCCTAAAGTGGTCTATATAGAAAAGGGGTCTATGACGACTTTCAAGAGGTCCACGTCAGTGAAAAAATAATTTAGGGGTCCATTAGGTGTAAATGGGGGTCTATGATAGAGGTTCTCATTAAACAACATATCGTGACTTAAATGTAATAAAGGAGAAAAAAGATTTTATTTATTTATAAAATTTTCTTACTAAATTTAATGAGGTTAATTTGCATAGTTAGAAGGTGACAGCGTATATTTTATTGAAACAGGACCATCATTTCAGATTCTCTAGCCAGAATTAAACTAAAGGAGTATAATATTGGACGTCACGAATTTTCCCAGTTTCTCCTTTTGTCATAGAAAATTTACCAAGGTAATGATTTTTGAACCTATGTTCATTTAAATGCACTCTATTCAGATCTTGAATCTAGGTTTGAGAATGCTTTGACAATGGTAGACAAAAAATAGACTGAACACTATTAGCTGAAGAAAAAATTCAGGGTTAACTCGACAAGATTGATGCCAAATGTTGGAAATTTGGTTATTGAAGCACCAGATTCATCCCTCATATTAAAAGCACTTTTGTTTGTTTCTCAATTATATTTTATGTATTATTAAATTTAAATTTAAAATAACATGTTTTTCTTAAGTTTTAAACACTACACTCTTCACTACTATTAAAAATTTTAATCTTTTAATGTAAGTAGCTCTGTACCAGCTATCAAAAATACATTCA
Source organism: Trichonephila clavata (assembly GCA_019973975.1). Classification (NCBI taxonomy): domain Eukaryota; kingdom Metazoa; phylum Arthropoda; class Arachnida; order Araneae; family Nephilidae; genus Trichonephila; species Trichonephila clavata. The sequence goes on from BMAO01035208.1 coordinate 10,469, forward strand.
AGTTGATCAATGAGCAAAAATTTAATATTAGACATGCATGGGTCTAATCAAGGACGAAAAACATGGGAAGGGGTCTATGAGACAGAAAAGTTTGGGAACCTCTGATATATAAAAGAAATGACAATTTTGTTAACTTAAAGAATTTTAGTTCTAGAATTATACTGTTTTTTTTTTTCTAAACATAAAATAATACCTCGAACAAATGACTTCAAAATATAATAGTATTGAGCACTACATTTCAGGTTTTTTCCTAAAAATGGAGGTGCGCGTTATACGGCGAACTTACCTATAAATTAAAGATTGCATCAGAAAAGCATAGGTGCGCCTTATATGCAGGATTTTATGGTAAGTACTTATAGAATGTTTGTGAAAGATAATGAAATGTTTTCAAAATAATATTGGTATTAAATTATGTTTCAATATAATTCTTTATTGCGTAGTAAACTTAATGAATGCATAGTAATGAATTATTAGTTTACATAATTACTCGTAGATACGTATATAAATAAAATTAATTATTTTACTTTTAGTGATGCTACGCTTATATTCCTTTTAATAAATTAAATAATTATTTTTTTAATTGGCACAATATAGAGAAATAAATCTAGCTTAAAACATATTTTATTGAAATAAATTTTATTTCATCGCAAAACTTGTTTTCTTCTTTATGCCTTGAATTACTCCCCCTCCCCCTAAATTAACTTTGTAGCTCCTTCTTAAAAATAGAAATTCCGGAGGAGGGGAATTTTCCATTTTATTATTACTTGTTACACTACGCAATTTCCATAAAAAAAATGTTTATATTAATTTAGAAGATGTGTGAAAAGTTTATAAACAGACATTCGAAAATATGCTTTAATTGTTTTTATGAACTAAGTGTTAGATGTATTAATTTTTTGTTTGTAGCAAAAAAAGGAAATCACAATAGCTATTTTGTGGAGAGAATTTTATTTAATATTTTCACATCTCACAAGCCCTTATTTAAAAACGCTTTTATAAGTTTCACTTGCATGTAACGGAATCTTAGAACTCGATTTTTACCCACTTAAAAAGATCGGATTCATACCAAACTCCGCACACTTGTCAAGGACTGATGACAGTACAATAATTTCATAACTTTGTTCTGTTGTCCTTTTCAGGATCGTCAGGAATAAGGATAATCAGATTTGGCGACAACAGGATTTTTAAATTTGGCGACTAGTTCCATATACCTTTTTCAGACATGGCGACTAATTTCAAACATCATTTCCAGATTTGGCGACTAAAAGAATAAGGTGTAACCCTAAAGTGTTTTGAATTTAACGGTAATTATATTTGCAGGTATAAAATACACTTGCGGTTAAAAGAAATAAAACAAACAAAAGAAGTGTTCTGTATCTGAGAAAGTGGAGGGTGGGTGTGTGTTAGCAATTTCTAACCATAATATAAACATTTTTCTGAAAATGGAAATAAAAAAAAGCTGGAGCATGTGAAAAATAATTTGCGTTCTAAATGCTAAATATTTTTTATTTTTATAAAGCAATACACTTAGAAATGATGATACAAATTAACATGAAAGGAACACGTTTAAAAGGTGAAAAAACGATTGACACTAAATATTACCATGTTTTTAATACTCTCTTTCTTTAATGTCTATCCGGGTGGAATTTTGTAATTGTTTTTAAACTGTGTGACTTTCCGAAAAGCTTAGACTTGAAATTCGGACTATAGCTCGGAAGTGGATATCAATGCATGAAAATGTGAAAAAAGAAACCAAAAACAAAAAGGGAGAATTTTATAATATTTAATCCGTAAAAAAACATGATACATTAAAAAATTTTGTAATTCGAACTTTTTCTTCTTTACGCACTTTTATTTGTTTGACCTGTTCAAAAGAGACGGAATCTAATATAACAATCCGAGGCCTCGTAAACGGAGAGAATAAAAACATTTCAGACCCGTTAATTAATATCCATTGAAGAGCAAGACTAATTCCACAGCCACGTAATTCCAGCTTCAAATATCAAACGAAAGGATAAATTCAACAATGAATAAATGATAGTTTAAAAAACTAAAAAACACGCTTTTATTGTAGTTGGAACTAAAAAATTAAAAATAAATTATAGTTTGAAAAAAAAACTAAAAAACACGCTTTTATACTGAATCGAACTAAAAAGTAAAAAAATAATTCTTAATAAAGAATAAAATGATTAACGAGAAAATGAAGGTCATTGGGGTAAAAGCGATGGGTGTTCTATAAATGTATCAATTGTTATAATTTCTAACTTCTATTCCGAAAAGCTGAATTAGTGTAAAAATGTAGTACAAAGCACCCCACGCTTTTACCCCAATGACATTCATTTTTTCGTTAATCATTTTATTCTTTATTAAGAATAAATTTTTACTTTTTAGTTCGATTCAGTATAAACGCGTGTTTTTTAGTTTTTGTTCAAACTATAATTCTTAATAACATTAAACACATTTTTGAAGAAAACACACTTAAATTTGTTTAATACGCCTTATTTTTACTTTTACTATTTCTTTTGCTTGATATTGCACGAACACAATTTTTATATTAAAAGTATCTCTCTCTCAATAGCATTTGATTTTCTACTTTAAACACATTTTACTTACTAGAAAATGATATCAGATTTATATATTAATTCAATACTGAAAAGTGAATAAATAAAAAATAAGAAGTTTAATAAAAATATAATTGGAAGGTATATTGTGGAGAAATATTTAATTACTATTTTTAGATTAAACCACATTTTTGTAGAACATTAAGTGCATTTGAAAATTATTTATCATGCCTAATTCTTCTTATATTTATACTTCAAATATTTTTTTAATGTTGTAGGAACAAATTTTTTATTAAGGTATCCGACTGGTTGCGACAACTATTTTTTTTAAAAAATGAAGATATGGGAATTTTTTTTTTGTTGTTATTTTTAGATTTGTTTAGAACATTTAAGAAAAATATGCTAAACTTAAGAAGAAAAAAAGAAATTATTTTTACTAAAATGGGAAGAATAGGTAAAATTTTTTTTAAAAAGTATAAACGCGGTCCATTCTGTACCAAAGGTTTATAAACAAATTTTCAATTTTTTCGTTCTAATGTGTTGCTATGTTATTCATTTTTGAAATGACCTTCAGGATAAGAGATATTTTAATTGTTTACAAAAACTATAGTACTTTATCTCGGTTAAAAAAACAGTGATTATATTAATAGAAGGGACTGTAAATTTTGTAATAAAATAGTCTTTGATAAATATGAAAATTAAAACAGTTCGACTATTCTACAGAACTTACAAAAAAAGATTCAGTTAATTATTTTCAAAACTTTTTTAGCAATCGCTGGCTCATTTGAGTATTTTTTTAAAAAAACACACATTTGACATCTTGCTTAAAGTAATGGCATCTGGTGTTACTAAAACACTTGTAGTTTTTGTTCTAGTGAACGGAAAATGATAAACTTGGTATTTTTATAAAGCTAATAAGTTGACGTATAAAATAAAATAATAAAAAAATTGTCAATTTTTGGAAAAACTCCTAATTTCAGACTATTCGAATTCCTTAAAATATCATTAGCATTCTTTCTTTCAAAAGAAGCACATGTTACTTAATAGGAAATGGTATTGGATTTACATATAACGGAAAGTCAATAAATAAAGGATAATGTTACAATTCAAAGAAAATACATTTATTGACTTCATTAGTATATTCAATTAGTGACTGATGAAATTATTTGTGAGCTATTTAATTTAATGCGTTTTATTTTAAACTTCTGAAAATCTTAAACTTTTTGAAAAAATTTATGTCATTTAAGACTTTTGAATTCAGAACTTATAATTCTAAAAATAATTATTAACCTTCATGCACCCTTCATTACATTGGTGAAGGGATGAAAGCTGAGCATTTCCTGATCCGCTCAGTGATTTGACAAAACAGTGTTTATATATATACTAGCTGTTACCTGCCCGCATCGCTGGGCATTTCATGATGTTTTATAAATTTTTACTGCTTATATATATATATATATAAATTATTGATATCTAAGTCCTAGCATTAAGAATTCGATTGTATTGAAAAATATACTTATATCTTTAACTGTCGCAAAAAAAAAGGGCAGAACTCATCTAATTTGTATTTTCTAAAAATCTCTAAAATTGAAGTATAGAATGATATTTGCTCTTTGGTAACCCAAAAACCAAGTGGATTCCCGCAAAACCAATTTTCGGTGGATCTCTACTCCGTAAATTGAACATGCAAGCCAAATTTCAAGTCTAAATCTAACAGAAAAAAAGAAGTTTTACTATCAATATCCCCGTAATCCTGTTGAGAGCCGTTTTCCAAAATAACCGCTCTTAGAGGATTTCAATTCAACAAAAGAAAAATGCAAACCAAATTTCATTATTATAGTCCTTGTAGCTCGAAAAAAGTAATTTTTTTGTCAATACGTCCCAGTAACCCCCTGCACCCCCCCTAAGAACTTGATTTGCTTAAAATACAATCTTAGTGGATCTCTATTCAACAAAAGAAACATGCTTAACAAATTTCAAGTATATGGGTCTAACAATTAAAAACATTAATTTTTTTCTGTAACTCCTCTTGACCCCTCGCAAACATCCTTAGGGGTCTATTTTCGTTTCACTCTTTGTTAGAGGAACTCTATTCCATGAAAGGAACATGCCTACCAATTTTCAAGCAGGATGATCAAATAGTTTAAAAATGGAAATATTTATCGATTACGCCTCTTAAACTCCCGAAATTAAACTTGGTAGTTGATATTCGCAAAACCCCATTTGTAGCGGTTCTCTACTTTACGAAAGGAATCTGCTTATCAAATTTCAAGACTGTACGTCTAACAGTTTAAAAATGGGGATAATTGTCTATAACGCCACTTGAGCCCCCGCAACGCCACTTCTGGGTCTGTTTTCACAAAACCCATTTTGTAGGGGAATTGCACTCTATGAAAGGAATCTGCTTAGCAAAATTTGAAGACTGTGCGTCCAATTAATTAAAAATGCAAAAAAATTATCAATAACGCCTCTTGAACCCCCGCAACGCCACCTAGGGGTCGATTTTCCCAAAACATACTTTGTAGTGTATTTCTATCCTATGAGAGGAATCTGCTTACCAAATTTCAAGACTGTGAGTCTAATGGTTTAAAAATAGAAATAATTATTTATATCTGCCCTTAACCCCCTGCAACACCCCTTGGGGGTCAATTTTCTCCAAACCCGTTTTGTAGCGGATATTTACTCCATGAAAGAAACATTTCTACCAAATTTCAACCAGCTAGGTCAAATAGTTTAAAAACTAAATTATTTATCTATTACGCCACTTATACCCCGCAACGCCACTTAGAAGTCTGTTTTCACAAAACCTTCTGCTGTCTCTATTAAATAAATCTATTTATCAAATATAAAGACTGTGCGTCTAATAGTTTAAAAATGGAAATAATTATCTGTAACGCCCCTTAAGTCCCGCAACGCCACTTGGGGGTAATTTTCACGAAACCCATTTTGTAGCGTATCTCTACCCTATGAGAGGAATCTGCTTACTAAGTTTCAAGACTGTACGTCTAATAACTTAAAAATCGGCATTTATAACGCCACTTAAACCCCCACCCCCGCAACACCCCTTGGGGTCAATTTCCCCAAAACCTGTTTTGTAGCGGATATTTACTCCATGAAAGAAACATTCCTACCAATTTTCAAGCAGGTAGGTCAAGTAGTTTAAAAACGAAAATATTTCTTTATTACGCCACTTAAACCCCTGCAACGCCACTTAGAGGACTGTTTTCACAAAACTTTCTTATAGCTGATCTCTACTCTATGAAAGAAATCTATTTATCAAATATAAAGACTGCGTCTAATAGTTTAAAAATGGAAATAATTATCTATAACGCCCCTTAAGTCCCGCAACGCCACTTGGGGGGGGGCAATTTCCACGAAAACCATTTTGTAGCGTATCCGTACCCTATGAATAGGAATCTGCTTACTAAGTTTTAAGACTGTACGTCTAGTAACTTAAAAATCGGAATTTATAACGCCCCTTAAACCCTCCGCCCCCGCAACACCCCTTTTGGGTCAATTTTCCCAAAACCCATTTTGTAGCGGACATTTACTCCAGGAAAGAAACTTACCTACCAATTTTCAAGCAGGTAGGTGAAGTAGTTTAAAAACGGATATATTTATCTATTACACCCCTTAATCCCCCACAACGCCACTTAGAAGTCTGTTTTCACAAAACCTATTTTGTAACTGATCATTATTCTACGAAAGGAATCTATTTATCAAATTTAAGGACAGTGCGTCAAATAGTTTAAAAATTGAAATAATTATCTATAACGCCCCCTAAGCCCCTGCAACGCCACTTGGGGGTCGATTTTCACCAAACTCATTTTGAAGCGGATCTCTACTCTCTGAAACGAATCTGCTTACCCCATTTCAAGATTGTACATCAAGTAGTTTAAACATGGAAGCAATTATTTATAACCCCCCTTAACCCGATTAACGCCCCTTGCGTTTCGGATTTCGGAAAATCCGTTCTTAGCTGACGTCTACTCTATGAAAGGAACATGTTTACCAAATTTCAAGTCTGTAGGTTGAATAGTTTCGGAGATATCGTGATTAGTCAGTCAGTCAGTCAGTGAGTCGCTTTTCTCCTTTATATATATAGATTAAAGATAAAGGGAGACTCTTAAGATTATTTAAACAGATTACAGACTTGATCTAGCTTTAAGCATTTTTTATATTTTACATTTTTCTTTTCGTATAATTTTTCTTTGTACACAGTTTCACTTATTTTTCTTGCTAGTGTAAATTATTGTTGCTTGTATTCTGTAACTTTAGTATTGCATTTTGATTTCTGTATGATATAAGGATACTTGTCTCTGTATTTTCAGTTGCATTAGAAATAAAAAAAATTCCAAAGAAAGGCATTTGCTTCTTAATGTCTCTTTTAACTGTTCGGCTAATGCTTCTATGCACATGTAGCATTTAACTCAACATTTTAATCCCTACCAGCATCTTTAATTCATGTAATGAACATATTACACACAAACCTACCTTTTTCTCGTGCTAGTGTGATCATTTTAAATAAGCGAGTTTGCGTGCGTCCATTTTGTTTTGTCCACTTTCAGAAATATTTTACGTCAACTTTGTCCCATTCCCTTCCATGTATTTTAATTGCCGTTTCCTAATTAAGTCCTGCAGAAAACGCCCGCTCGCTTTAAGTTAGTATACATTACACTAACTTCCAGAGAAATTCTTGAAATAGCAATCGGAATTTGTGGAGCATTTAAGGGCTTACAGTATAGCATCCTTTATTGAAGTGTTTCCCACTTCAAATTATTCTATCACATAGGAGTTAGTTTTTAATTATATGTGAATTAATTTCGAAAAGATTCAATGATATTTTGTAGTATAATAATTTAATCATAAAAAACGAGTAATTGATAACTATATAATGTATATTCTTTGCTGATTGTTATTAATATATGATCAATCAATAACTTAACGTAATATTTAATTACTTATCATTTTAATTTAATGTTAGCTTAGCTTTTAGTTAATTATCCATTGCATAAAAAGTTTAATTTTGATGGGGTACATTTATTTCAATCCCCATGTTTATTGGATATAAAATTCATATTTTGCTCCTCTCTACACAAAAAATAGGAGATATAAGACAATTATTACTATTTTTAATAATTTTACTGTGCATTAATTAAATGCCATTGTTTCAATTACTTTAATTTTTATAAGATCTAAGCTAATTTATGTGTATTTTTTTTACATTATTGTTTATTCACGCAAATTTATTGTGCTCTTGTGTTTATCTTTCATAAAATGTTAAACAAACATTTTGTCAACATAATACTGTTAACTACCTTTACTTATCTTTGAAATTTTCTGATATATATTTTACGAACAATACTTGGTGTTTATTCAGTGAATATAATGAAAAGTCTTCAGCGCTAGGCTATTGTTGTACTGGGCTAATTATTATACTTAAAAGTTGTTGCATTATAAAAAAAACAATGGTTATCTATCAAGAAGCAAATAACCTAATTCGAATTTTCTTTGCCTGTTATTTTCAATGAATGTTACAAAAATTTTATAGAAATTTAAATCATTAAAACATATCTCTAAGTAACTATTTAACCCCTATTGTAATTTAATTGTTATTAATCAATAAAATTTTAAAAAATCTTTCTCTATTTTACCACAAGCTGAACACGATTTTATATCATAATTAAATCATAATGAATTCTGATAAGAAAAAAGTTAATTAATGCTAATGAAAATGTTTAAAAAATGTATCCCCTCTTATTATTTTTAAATATAGCCTGATATTATGTCGATTCTATACACTCTTACGTAAAAATAACTGAAATTTTTATATAGTTGTTTCTTTTCCCCCCCCTTTTAAATAGATGGTAAGCATTTAGTGTAATTTCAGTAACAATTTAAAATATAGTACAATAAAATATTGTATTTATCCGCAATATACTATACAGTGCACACTTGAAGCAAATCAGTTAATTTTTTCCTGTTTTGTGTTTATGTTGTTGTTCAGTATCTTTTCTCTTGATGAACGAGCATTAATCTTTCAGCTTCGCTGCAATCAATTGCGATCTATAATGATACATTAAAATAGATATTTGTTGATCATTTATGTTCATTTATAATTTCTCACACATTATCAGAGAAAAATGTTCAAATGAAAATGAAAAGATGTGAATTTCTATCGCATGTAAAAACTTAATTTTTCAAAAATTTTCGCTTTATTTTAAAATTATGGTATGGTGGCTTACACAGAATTGTTATTCCTAAAATATTTTCTACAACGTCATTGAATGAAAACCATACATCTAACTTTTTTCCCCTCTTGGAGCATTTTCTACAAGAATGACGCCACATTTATTTCATTTACGAAGAATAGAGATTTATTTAAGCCTATTTTAGAAGCCTTGTAAGATTTATAACCTTACGACGAAATTAATTCAAGCACAGGTAGAAATATGCTTGGAACGAGGCAGAAAGAACTTCAAATACGAAAATTAAATGAAGTAAATGTTCCGAAATCTTCCTTTGCAGACTAACACAGTCACTGTAAGTAATGCTTCCTTTCTCAAGCAGAGGATTCAACTCAAAGAATCAGCTTCAATAAGACAATTTTTTTACCAAAAGTAGTAGCTTAGCTTTCTTAGTTTAAGTTAAGGTAAGGTATTTTTATATCTTTGTTTTGCACGTATAAGAAATTTCTATCAAGATTATTTTTATGAAATTAAAAGCTGAATTAATTAATGAAAAATTCTCTAGAAACATCATTTTTGTTTTGTGAAATTTCAAAAATTCCCTATTTAAATCAGAAATAAATCATCTTTGTAAAATGCCGTTTCTTTAAGTCTGAATTAAAAAAGCTCAATATCTCTTAAGAAAATATTATAAGTTATTTAAAATCATGCAAATATAAAAAATGACAGGAAAGAATATCGAACTTTCTTTAAAAAGCTTCATTGTCAATATTTGTCTTCTTAAAAGTTCGATTTTAAGTGCAATCACACAGACCTTTTTTTATGCATTAAAAGTACCGAATAGAATAATTCTAATTCGAATAAATTATGGCTTCCTAATTTTTATAAAATTTATTCATATATTAAATGTTTTTTCATATATTAAATGCCCTTTATGTCTTTTAGAATTTTTCTTATTTTTAATCTTAAAAATTTTATGTTAATGTATGCTTTTACTCTTTTTTATGTCCATCATCAATTTCTAAAGTAACTTGAGTTAAATAAATAATCATCTTATGAAAAGGTGATATCATTAATTATTTAACCGAATTACGAGAATTTTTTTGTTAAAAATTATTTTTTCCGAAATCATAATAAAATTTGGTTTTTATTAGAAATGATATTCCATTATTCCTTTTTCTGCTTGCAAGAATTTAGACTATTTTTTTTAATTCGAAAAACAACGCGATTCAAATACTACAACAGACATAAGAAACTGGAGATATTTCTACGCATGTTATTTTTTATGAATCGATTCATAATATTTTGAAGTTGTTATTACTGAACCTCTTATATGCATACCGATTAATTTTCTTCAGTTTTAAAAGAACTATTTCACAAAAAACAGTAGGTGTTATCGTCAGAATACCGAATGCTGAGTTTTAAATTCATTGATCATTTTTATCTAAATCTGTTATGTATACGTAACAGTTTTCTTCTCGTTCCCAACAAATTTATTTTGCTTAGAAAACACCCGCTCTTATAATGTCTTCTAGAAACAGTCACCCTTGAAACTATTTATTTTTATTTATCCAATGCCCGTGCTTCGCTTCTTGACCATTTGGCACCGAGCCTCCCAGTACCGACTGACGATGTCGTCATTCAGGTAATCATCGAGTTCAGTGCATTGGAACAGGTGGTCGCCATCCATCTAGCATGGCCGCAGAGTGGACAGGTCTCGACAGGCCAAGACAGTGGAGGTGTGCTCCCAAAAAGTCATGTCCGGTTGTTAGGCGAAAGCGGGCAACAGCCTCGGCTCTCTCCAGGTGCCTCAGGATTGGACCCACAGTGGCCAGAGTTTTCCAAGGCTTTTCAAGGCTCCTATTTTTGGATTCATGGTTGTATATTTGTCAAAGAATGTTAAGTTACACGCGTCCGTCGCATTTCCCAAGTTACACGTGCTCCCTGGATGGTGCTAAATATGTAACAGCGATCGCCGTTGTCCGAGGCTCCAAGAGATCACTGCAAGCTTAGAATGAGTTTCCTGAAGCGAAAAGAAAACGTCCTTCTCAGGGTGAAGACAACCACCTCCATATTTTGTTTTGGAACCTAAATGAACTTTGGACTTAACAACTCTAAATTCACCTTTGAAACTTGGGTTACTGTGGTCGCATACAACTCATGAGAGAGTTGTAAAGCTGTAGCATCCCTGTTATGCCTCGCTAATAATGGACAAAAGGTGATCTTTGATCCTTGTAGATCTTGAACGACCTTATCCAGGCATTCTCTCGAGGGATCCCGTACCCTGAAACTGTTTCCATAAGATCTCGAATCTGGGAGTTGAATTGAATTCAAGTCTGGATTTGAGACTAACCTGATTCTAGTCTACCCACAATTCTCCATCCCATTGCATTACCTAAACATTGGCATTTACTCATTTTTACTGTTTGATTTTTAGTTTTGCCGATTGCTGCGAAAAAAATTGATGAGATGAGTGGACGAACGAAGTTTGGATTTTGGCACGCGCGCTCATAAATCCTGATACTCAACTAGGTCTGCCGATACATTCTATACGCTTGCTTATTCTCAACAAGGTCTGCCGATAGATTCTATACGCTTACTTATTCGATATACAAGATATTAATTTTTGTTTTGAAACAGTATTTTTACATTTCGTTATGATCCTTTCAGGAGACTCGACGAAATATGCAAATTCTCTTAATTTTGAACACCAATAGGTATATAGTGTATATATATACAAGGTTAGGTAAAAAGCTACTTAAACCTTTTGCTCTACATCTTTATTAAACAAAAGCAAGTGAACAGCAGACACGTTATTTTTCGATATATTTTCTAACTTGAGCAATGCATTTGGTATGGCAAGTTTCCGTGTGCCTTCTTGGTAGTAGGTCCTCAGTTTATCGTGTAACAACTTTCTAATTGTATCTATAACGTCCGTTTCTGAGCACGTATAAAAGCACTTAAGCACATAGATTGAATATATTATTTAAAAGAAGAAAAAAAAGACTAACAGATTATTATTTTAAAGAAAGAAAAGACATCTATTTTTCAGTGTAAAATGGCAAATATTCTTTATACAGTTTCTTTCCTATTTATTTTTCTTTAATATCTTGTAACTGAAAGCATTTTAAGCAACACTTCCTAATTTCTTTAGAATATCTGTTCTGTTTTCAGCTCAATACGATTTTTCTTTTTGTCCATAAACTTCAACCTGCTTCGGAGTGCGTGGTAATAAAACAATCAAATTAAATCAAACAAGTTATTTTCCATTTCCTTTCACAAATAGCATAATGTGAATGGGTTTTTTTTGTCAGTTAAGTCTTTTTCAAATACTTACACAAGAGAAGTTGCTAGTCTACTTTAAAGAAAAACAATAAGTGTTTCTTAATGTCAAACGGAAATCCCCCCAAGTGATACTTCCAATGTATTTTGATGACAGATACTGAAAGCACAAATACCCATTTAACTGTAAATAATACATTACTTCTTTTTGAAATTGATTTTTATCTAATGAAATACACTAAGTAACAAATCATCGCCAGAATATTTGTTTTTAGGTGGAAAATAAAAAGCATCAGTATCCCTTAAATAAAACAATTCATTGTAAGTCAAATGCATTATAAAAGTGTGCATATATTACTTTAAATCGTCACAGTAAATAATTTTAAATTGCTGCTCCAAAACTTTCATAACAATGTAGGCTTGAAAAGACGTTTCAGAACGTTAAGAACACATTCCGCATTCTCAAAAAATTAGGGAAGGTTCTAGGTAAATTATTTTTAAATCTACGACTAATAAGTTACACACTTAACGATGAAGGTAAAATTTATCAAGAAATTTTCTGTTTCCACATAACTTTTTAGTGTGATCAAATAGCTGCTTCTTTTTAAGCTCTTTAAAATAAATCTATAAAAATAGAGATCATGTAAAAAAAGGCATTTGCTGTATTTCGTTGAGTATCAAATTTATGTATTTAGTGTATTAATTTTAAAATTTAATTTAAGGGGGTTCTCCCAGTGATAAGTTCAAAAAATCAAAAAAAGTTTTTTTCATAAATTGCTTCCTTATCATACCTAGAATACGGTAATTAAGTGATTTTATAAAATTCGAAGTCGTTATAAAGAAGTAAGTGTTAAAAGAGCAGCTGTTCGGAGAGCTGAGTTGGTTCACCTATTGTGTACAGTCGAATTGATACCATTGTCCCTTCTATGCAAATATACGTTCATACAAGTATAGACAAGTTTGTAGAGCTTTAAAAGGAAATATCCATAGTCATTGAATATTTCGTTTTAGTCTTTGCCACCAGACATCGCCGATTGAGGATAAGTTAAGATTTTCATTGTCTTAATGGACATGAAACTTTAAACGCGTTTTTCTCAAAACTGTTTTTTTTTTAACTTTCCTCCATCATATCTCAAGAACGGTTCAGCCGAATGACTTCACATTTTTAGGATAGACTCAGCACATGTAAACGTACCAAATAGCCTACGATCATTCCAAAATTCAAAATATTTCTTTTTTATAACAGAAACATAACAAAAAATCCCATGAAATTTGAATCTTTTTGTTCAGAGATCTACCAAAAATCCAATTTTTGATATTTTCATTTGAGTATAGTCCATTCTATGCATCTAAGCTTATAGATTACAACGCCGTTAATTTTTTTTTTACTTCAGATAAGCTAATCAGCCGGAATCGTGGAGGAAGTGAGCGTCCATTTTTTTGAGGCGGGTGTGTTCAGAGCACTATAACTCACGTTCTGTTAGATATTTTTGGCTAAACATTCACATACATACTCTTGAAATACATATAAATAAATGATAAAAAAAACTTAAAGTTCTATAATTTTACTGGTTGTCAAAAGAAATTCTCTAAAAATGCTTAAAAAGCAGGCCGTCACGTGGGTGAAACCCTTAAATCAAGTACGATATTTTTAATCCGAAGTAAACAAGGATAAATCTTTCTAATGGAAAACATATCACGAAATAAGGAAAAAACAAAATATATGAACTACTGAGTTTGGATATCTTTTGTTAAGTAATCTCCTTAAAAAATTGGCGGACATTTTTTTAAACAAAAAGAAATAAACTTGGATTTATTTATTAAAAGTTAGGAAAATTATATTGAAATTACAAATTGACGTATTAGAAATATCGATTTAAACGGTTCGTTAAATTTTAATGAAACCCAGTATCATCCGACTTCTTTACTTCTCTCTGTGAAGTAAAATTATTCTTTTTTTATTCTTTATTTATTATTTTTCTAAAAGCCTATTTTGACGTAACTCCTTTGTTTTAAGTCAAAATCAGGAATATTTCTGATTTAAATTAAGAATTTGATTTTCAAGTTAAATTTTACAACAGTTACTGTTCTTTCGTAAAAGCAATTTTTGTGGGGAAAAAGTACTGCAATTGTGATGAACCGATTTTCAATTAGGGTTTGCAGCCCCGGGATCCCGGTGGGTTTTTTTTTTCAAATCCCGGGATTCAATGTTTGTCTGTATAATATTTTGAATTTTTTTTTCAAAGTATAAAGAATCTGGTTCTAACATTACGTTTAATGTATCTTATTTACTTTTATTGTACTGTATGCGGTTAATGTTAGCTTTCTTACGTGTTGAAGCTTGAAGGGTTTGAGGTAGGTGTGTATGTTAAACCGTGAAATTTCATGTTTTCTCTTATTTTCATCTGTAACTTTCTCCCCACAGCGAGTGGGGTCTGAAAACGGATATTTTTCTCACCCTTAGAATGTCCGGTGCCAGCTGACTTGGGCAGAGAGGATTTTGGAAGAGATCTAGTAAGATTTCTGCCCCGGGATCCAGGAATTTCGAAACCCCGGGATCCTGGAATTCCGAAAACCCTGGAGCCCGGTGTTTTTTCTAATCCAAAAATCCCGGGATTAAAATAACTATTTCCGGGATTTAATTTTTGTTTAAATTATACTTAAAAAATATGTTCTTATAAAAATTTCGTAAGAATTTATATTTTTCAAAATTTATATTATTTTTATGAAAGATATACGTAGAATTTTTTCGCGCAATTATAAGTGCTACATGTAAAAAAAATATATGCACAACATGGGAGAACGTCACAAAGATCTAAGTGGCTCACTGCAATGCTTGTACAATAATCTAAGCAGCATCACAAGAATAGATTTTATCACAGTTCCTTCTTCAAATAAATGCTGTTAATTAAAAGCGAACCTGCTTGGAAGATTTAAGACACTTCAAATCCCATTACATTACTAACAGATCATTTAACTGGATCTTCAATTTCAAATGAAGTAACACTTGAAATTGATTCACATTTTGATTTAATGTCTGGATCAATTTACATACAAAAACCATTAAGTGTAGCAAAAGAACTAAATAAAGTTATCAAAGAGGTGTATGCACCAATGCAGTCTATTAGATTTGAGACACTGTCATCAAAAATTCAAAAAAAGAAATGTCTCTTTTTTTTTAAAATGGTGGGAGACGTGACGACTACCTGAAAAGAACACACTCCTATTTAATGACGGTAATACCTACTAGTAAAAAATTCGAATGTGCATTTTCTACGGCAGGGCAATTTGTAACAAAAATAAGAAGCCATTCCAACGATGAAACGCTGTAGGAGCTGTGTTTTTATAAGCTTATTTACAGAAACACTAGAAATGAATAAATGCTTTTTTTTTTAATTTTCATTATGTACTATTTTTATTTGTATTTTATGATGAATTAATTTTTTTTGTTAAAATAATATTAAATCAATTTTTAATTATATTTTCAGTTTTATTACGCAATTTCAACTATGCTAATATGTATTTTTAATAAATAGCCCAATCCTAATCCCGGGATCCCAGGATTTGGATAATGTAATCCTGAAATCCAGGGATTGAAAATATGACACGAGATTTCAAATCCTATTTTCAATATAATTTCTTGCCCAAAAAAGTGAAACAAATTTTTTTAAAAATCATATATTAAAATCAACAGAAACAAATATTCTGAGACAATAAAAATTAATCTGAAATACAAAAACGTTAGACTTTCTTTTAAAAACAAAACATATTTTTTTTATTTCTAAATAAATAGCTTTTACGATAATTAACTAAATGTTACAAAAGTTCAATTATTTAACTTCAATTATATAAAAAAATTCTTGATCAGACCACTTAAAAAAGAAAAATAAGATATATACTGAAAAGAAATATTCCAATTTTCAATAAACAGGATCTACATTAGTAATTCTGAACAATTAATAAACAATATTTATTTCTTACATAATGCGTGGGGAAAAAATATCTTCTGTGTTTTGAGTAATAATTAAGTTTTAGTTTTACGTTTTATTTCAGATTAGGAATTGTTTTCATAGTTTATTTTTATATGCTTGATATTTTTGCTATATCACAAATTCTACTGTGCTTGTTTGGAAATAAGGTTTATATCTATCTATTGTGATGCTTATTTCCTGTTTTCTGCCTTTGCTTCTTACTCTGTGTAAACACATACTTAACATACCTCTCTATCGCTCTCACTTTATGTATTATATATATATATAATATGAAAATACATAAACTATAAAACTCTCTCTCTCTCTCTCTATGCTAGAAAATATAAAGGGACCGTCAGTTTATTTTAAATAAGTGTATAAAGCACAAAATCAAATTTGTATTTTCTAAAATATATTTTCTTTCATTACTTTAAAAGGTGTATATTGAAAAATGAAACATAAATTGTAACTTCCAAATGAAATTTTAAAACAACAACAAGGATGGTTATTTATTACCGAGAATTTTTTGTAGAAAAAAAATATATTTTTCCTTATCTATTCATTTATGCTCGGTCTTTTGCGACGAAACCTCTCTCGATGATTGGGAATTTTATTTTTTAAAACATTTTTTTCCGAATGGAATTGAACACAGATCGAAAAAAGTCAGAAGTAAGTGTAAATTATTGTACTTATGGGAATTCTGAAAAAATAGAGTATCATTTCAAACATGGAATTCCTTCAAAGAGAGTGTTTGAGAATGGAGTAGCTCGAAATTGGATTGGGTTGAAATTCAGAAGGTTCTCTTAAAATTCTTATTCATTCAACATTTTTTTTCAAAAATATACATAAAAACTCCATTTGAATGTTTCAAAAATATTCTAAGCATTTTTTTACAGTTTGTTTGAGAATTTATAACAATAAATCACACCGAAATGGAAAGTATTACTTAAAATAATTTAATAATAAAATAATATATATTCATATATCAGGTCTTTCTAAGTAATTATTGTCTCGATATAAATTATACTAAATACTTTTTAAGATGATGGCACAAATGTATTTATGATATAAATTGTTTAAGTATTTCTATTGAGATAACGTAATCAAATTAGATTGATAAAAATAATCAAAAATTGAAATTTAAAAAAAATGTGAATTATTCTAAGAAAAAAATTAATCATATTTTGTTTAAAATGTAAAAGAGATTTCTCTAATTTTTTTTTTAAAAAAATGCTATATTTTTTTATATTCTTTATTTCTAGCACTGTTTACAAACATTATAAGTACTCAAGTATTATTTTATAACATGAATTTAATAGAGAGAGAGAGAGACATTCAATGATAATGCCTACGGAAGTAAAGTCTGTTAGAATGAGAAGTTTCTCGAAGTGCCAGACATATTCTGCAATAAAATTGAATTAAGAAACTATCAGTTTAGATTCTGCTATGTAGAAACTAAGTTAGAAGTTAAATAGTTTATGAATTGATTTAAAGTTTTAAAAAACTTTATTCAATGAAAGTTTTAAATTTTCAGAACAGAAAACCAAGACGATAAGTTATTCTTTTAAAAGACAAAGATGTATAGAAATGTTCACATGTCTCTATTCTGCGTTTTTCTACTAACAAATCTTCTTGGGGAAAAATGGTCTTCAAAATTTAATTTACTGAAAACCTTCCTGCGAAGAAGATGTGAGTATGCAAATTAAGTCGTATATAAAACTTTAACTTTCGAGTTAGAGATAAGATGAGAAGGTGATGTGAGAGATTAAGTTATAGAGTGTGATTAGAGAGAAGTTAGACTGCTACGGCTAGCAGGAATAGATTAAACATAAAGTGAACGTGAATCTTTAGTAGTTAAATATCATAATATTAAATTTGACAATTTGTCAAATAGAAACTAAGTTAGATTAAGTCTTTAAGAGAATTAGAAAGAAATTGCTGGGACGTAAGTGATCTGTTTCAACTTCTCGTATCTTATCGGCCACGCTATTGTAATTCATATTTAAAATTTGGGTGCATCTCTAGACTTGTTTAATAAGTTTTGTGTTGTGGTTGATACTGAGAATAAGTTGAAATTATTTTGGAACATGGTTAGCTTCCTTTCGACTTCCCCACACTGAGGGAAGAGAGAGTGCTTCCCTAATAAAATGACACATTCCCCCTTTTTTATTTTACTTCAGCATTTAATTTAGTGCATTAGACACAGTTTTACTTGTACCAAGAGCCATGAAAGGTACACAAGTAAATGGTATGAATAATGTAAGCGCTCATTCAATGGATCGAAAACTTGTACGATTCCCTATACGATTTTAATTACTTTGTATAGTAAATAGGATTTTATTCAGCTCTATTGATTCTACTTCTTTTCGCGAATCTAAACTTATTTTCCCAATATGTAAATATGCAAAGAGCAGGAGAGAATAGAGAATTTTCTCATTTAGGGAGTGCTGTTTATTTTTAGAATAAGCAAATAGATGAAGAGAGCTGAATTTAACTGAATTTTGTAGTAGTTAAATAGTGGTGGTCTTGGAAGATATAGAGAAAAATAAATAACAAATTGTGGGACATAGCAATTAATAAACTACTTGCTTAGTCGTGTTTCCTGTCAGATAAATAGACATAAAGTGGAATCAAATAAGGCAGTCTCATATGTTCTGTTCAAGGAATTCAAAATAAAAATATTATTCTAAACATATTTTTTTTAAAGTTGTTGTTCTACGAATCATTTTATTTCTGATATATTGATATGGACTAAGAGAAAATATTTAGATAAGAATTGGTTGACATTCAGGTATTTTACACTGAAGATTTTTCCGGCCTGTTGATTGATGCAGTACCTTTATACCTTTTTTTTTAATTATAGATTATTGAAAAAAAACAATATTATTTAAAAAAATTTCTTTGTTTCTTTACTTAGCATACTTTTTGAAGAGTTAAAAGTTTCATTAGTTTAAATGCTCAAGAATTCCAATATTTCTCATTTCACATCAGTTTCTTGCTGAAAATTAAACTTTGAATCCCTTTTTAAGAACTTCTACCATTCCGTCATTTTTTTTAATCCCCGCAGGAGAATAATGCTTTTTATGTTTGTAGTACTTTTATACTATTCATGAAAAAATCAGTTCTGAATTTATCCTAAAAATTTCAATAACGAAAAATCTCTTGATAACAGATGAAAACTCCTGAATTTCTGTCTTTTATAAGTTGGAATGTATAAATAATTTTTAGAAAAATGTTATTCTACATGTCAGTTCATTTGTTAACTTATACATTTTATTACCTTAAGTAATATTACTTGTATGGATTTTATGCTTCTTTTATTTCACTTAGTTATTTCCTAACTAGAAAGATTCTTAAACATTTTTATACTATGAAATTTTAAGTTTTTTTATTCTTTTTCAGAAAAAATAAGTTCGAAATATGCTTTTATTACGTTGCATATCTCTGATGCATAAATTTTCTAATCAGGTATTTTGCATTTAATGACGTAAGTTTGTCGTGAAATATAACCTCCCCTAAGATTATCATCTCCCCGTCTACCGTTACTTCTTTCTGGACGTGTAGGCGGATTAACGAATTCAAAAGACATCTTTACAAATCACTATATTTATTGATATCTCTTAATCAAGGAAAGTTACACATACACTATTCAAATTTAAGAACAATAAAACACAGTGGAGAATGAGAAGGGGTAACTATTAGCGGAACTATGGAATCTGAACTGAATCCACGAAAGATCAGCACGCACAATTACAGTTAACACACGTACACGTATTTATAATTTCTAAGTCACTAACCTGATTCCTATATTTCGGCAGGTTCGTCTTGTGGAGTGTTTTGGTTCAGGTTGGATCAGATAAAAGCTAAACTTCACTCTCGACTTTACAAATTCAATCTTCAGCTCTTCAGCTTTGCTCGTCGCGTTACTTCACACTAAATTTGTCAACAACTGCGAGTTGATTTACCGATGCTTCAATTCACTTTACTTTAAAATTCTAACTCTTCACTTTATTTCTCTCTCTCTTTCGCTTTCACCTTTACGTTAACTCGCGAAACCCGAACTTATATAAAATATCTCATTCGCATAAATCACGCTTTGGCTCCGGGTGGAGATTGGCTGAAATAAATAAAAATTGAAAGAATAATTGAGAGGATTAGTGAAGACCGTACAGATCCGTCACAAGTTACAGAGGATAATTACATCATCTCACCATAGATTGATGTATTTTTTCCATCTTATATTGATGTACTTTTTATGAGTGTATATAATGAGAAATTTTGAAAATATCTCCTACTTATTTCCACAAATTGTTCTAGCATCAGATAAGATGCTTTTGAGGCCATGGTAGCCTAGTTGTCAAAGTTACGGAATTATCGCAGTTGTGTCATGAGTTCGAGCCTTGTACCACTGCAAGATCCACCTTGTAGACAGAGACATTGCATGTCAAATATGTCGAGGCTCCAACTTCCTCCAGTTGGTGTAGTGGGGAAGTTAGGAGAGGAGGTGCCAGATCAGATGTCATCATTGTCACTTGACCCTAGTTTAAAATAACGAGGTTCGTCACCAAGAATCCTCCAGCAGACATCGTTTTAATTAATTATAACTCTAACTCTACGATGTTTTTGATGAAACCACGCACCTCCTTTATATAATGAGATTCACAGTTTTTATCACTGCTTTATTATCTTTAATTTTTCTGCAAACCTCAAGAAAATTTCAGTTTCTGTTTTGTTATTTTTGAAATGATGTATTTTACTGATACAATAACACATTTTCTTCTTTTCAAAGACCTGCTTTTGGTTAAGAAAATTTTTTTAATATTTTTTTTTTTTACAATTTTCTTCTGTTTTAACCATCGACAATCTTTCACATTTTTGTCATTTTTTCAAATTTATTTTCAAAACGCATTCAAATTATCTTTTTATCTCATTGTATGCCCCAAGATATTAGTGGTCTGATTAATATATTATGAAATTATAAGAATTGTAATATTTTTTCCTGTGTTCATGCAAAATTACGTTACACCAAATAACTTTTTCAAATGTGCAATTTTAAGGGGTCGTGATAAAATTTAAGCAAATATTTTTAATTTAAGGATTTTCAATTTTTTTTTTTGTTTCTTCTATGAGTTTATACTATGTAAAACAGATTTTGAACTCAAAATTTCATAAAAAAAAACTACCCATTTAATTTTTTAAGGAAAAAAGCTTAAAATTTGTATAGTGATTTTAAAATGCTGCTCCTCTTACAAAAATTTACATACACGCTTGAAGTTTGATTTGCAAGTGCGTTAAACTATGCATAATAAAAATTGGTATGGGTTTTGCGATAACATGATTGGTATTTTTACAATACTTTTTTTTTTTGAATGCTTATTGAAAATTCCTTAAAAAATGTACAAATTCCGAGTATAACTATTTTGAAAAAAAAAAGTATTGCTTTGATTCAAAAAGGCATACCAACTTTTGTTACAAGTACTATTAGCTATAGTTAAAAAAATTCAAAGCATTAGGCACAATAGAAAAAAAGGCCTTAGCATTTTAAATGAAGACAAACTAGTTATTTTATCTTTCCGAGATAAGTAAGTTTAAAGTTTTGATTTGCCATAGGGATCTGAATAAAAACGAAAGCAAAAGCTATCATAATTCAGTGTTGTTTTAAATTTAGAGCTTTCAAATTTTGTCAGATTATAGAAAAGTATATAAAAAATAATTTAAGCTAAAAATATAAATTTGATTTTTTGACCAATTTTTGTCAATTGAATCGAATTCCCTTCAGAATCTTTCTTAAGAGCTCAGAAACAAAAGTGTAGCTAGAAAAATCGAAGAAACACCCAAACTATTATAGAGAGAGAGAGAGAGACAGAGAGATAGTTCAGAGTTTCAAATCTATACCCTTTTTTACCTTTCCTTTATTCGAAGAACAAAATTATATTCTGATAAAAAAGAGGAAGATCTGTTTTCCACATTATCATCTCATACGTCCATATTGCTTTCTGCTAATGTTTTCTATGTAAATAGTTAACAAAGTTCTCCATAATTTGATGAAGGATAAACATTGTGAATGATCTAGATGAGGGGTCGGCAACCTTTTAGCTGGAGCTTGCCAAGCCAATCTACCAAGGCGATTTAGCGAGCCACACATTAAGACATATTTGAAACAATTTGATTCCTACAAAAATGCATGAAAGGTAATTAAAATTGTACATACGTATATTATGTCTTTGTAAAAGTATTTATTAAAATAAAAAATAGACAACATAAATTGTAAGTATTTCCTTTTATTATTGTTAAATAAAAAGATAAATAAAAATTTGAATAGGAACATATTGTGTTCTCCGCTCTATTTTCATATCGCAAAATTAGGGATAAAATGTAGGATTTTTAAATTGACACAGTTTTCAATTTGATTTTCGGTTGTTAAACAATTTCTTTGCGGACTCGAAATATTTTTCATAAAAGGAAATATATTTTACGTAGATATATGGAGAACAAAAAGCGGAAAGCAGAGTACATGCAATTGTCTGCCTTCAAACAATTAAATCGCTCCAGAAACGACATTCAATAATATACAAAATAGCTGAGAGCTTTAGATTTATGTTTCAGATTTTTTTCGTAATTCCGTAAATGTCCATAATTCTGAAGATGTTTGTTAAAAAGGTCCTTTACATTTTTATCAACCATCCACTAGAATATTGACAAATGTTTAGATTAATGCACAGTGCCACTGAGCTTTACTGAGTGCCACATGTGGCATGTGTGCCATAAGTTGCTGTCCCCTAATATAGAATATTGAGGTGAAATATTTGTAATTCGCATAAATTTAGATGGACAAATAATATTCGATAATGAATATATTTGGATATATTCATTATCGAATAATATATATTATTCGATATAATACATCTAAATATAAAATATATCTAAATATATCGATATGTAATATATTTATATATATCGATATATAATATATCTTAAAATATCGATATATAATATATCGATATATAATATATCTATAAATATCGATATATAATATATCTATAAATATCGATATATAATATATCTAAATATATAATGAATATATTTAGATGAGACAAATAATATACGATTCTTTTGTGATAAACGTGTTATGAAGAAAAACTATACGGAAATAACTAGTAATTTTACAAATAAAATTACTCAAAAGAAAAGAAAAAATAAAACTTTAAATAACCGAGAGCTAATTAAAAGCATACTCAGTTGAAACACTTTTTTTCATTACATACAAATGTATGTTAGTTAAAATCATTTTCTCAAGTATCTTTTAAGCACTAAAATAAATTTTAATGCATTAGATGTTGTGTTGGTATACAACAGAGAAGATAATGTTATTAAATATGGGAAGAAAAACGAATTCTTGCAAACCGTATTTCCTTTACTCAAGTATTATAGATAGAAAAAATAGGTATAATATATTTAATTAATCCGCTTTGTAACTATTTCTTCTTAAACCCTTTAATTAAATATGGTAACATTTTTTTTCATTTTGCTCTGATATTATAAACTACCTTTTGATAATGATGTCAAAGTAATACACTAACAATTATCCAAAGGGCAAAATAAACAAGGATATTTTCACTTAAACAAATTTTTTAGTCCATAAAAAATTACTGTTTTTTGTTGAATAGTTTTGTAAAGGAAAATTTATAAGAAATTTAAATGTCAAATAATGAAATTATAAACATTTTTAAAAAATTCAACTTGAAGAATTTTTTTTTTTTTGCTGAAAGGTTTCTCAGTTTTGATCTTGGGTTTCGTTCAATAAAACTATGTATTCATATATTATTCCTTAAGAACTGAAATTTATTATACTGAAAAGAAAACACGGCATTATTTATACTCAAAAAAGAACCTTAGTTTCTAATATTTTTAATTATTTTGAATTCCTTACATCGACAATCAGCATTGATTCATCAAACAGAATAGACGACTTCTAAATTAAAGTTCAAAAACACTCAAAAAATTTCTGCAATCAAAATACAATATTTTTCCTTTGAGTGTTGATTTAAGTATTATTCTAATGAATAAAAACATTTCTATTGAGTTAAAGCTTAATAAACATTTAGTTTATGCATTCATGCGTATTCTTATGTTGTACATGATTTCAAAAGTGAAGAATAACATTCGAAACATCAGTGTATGCAATTGTATAGAATTAAATCCGAATGCATAACTCGCATATTTTCAAGCAATAACACGTTAACTCTCATTCACAAAAGAACTCATCGTTGACTCCTTTCAAAGGAAACGAAGAGCAACAATTTGTTTTAAAAGTGTGATGTATTTCTTTTAAAAGTTTAATTTAATAATCTGAAATGTGTGTGTGTACTCAGATTCGCAGAAAAGTTTTACTGAAATTGTGTTTACTATACATGTTCTAAGTGTTTACTGAAACTGCTTATAAATGAAAACATATTTATACTACATGTCTACATAGAATAATAAAAATTAGTTCGAATTCTGATGAGGTGTTTATCCGTAAGCTCATTTTATGTCAGTTAAAAATGTTCCTTTTGTAATATCAGAAGAAGGTATTCACTTCCCTTTCAAAACACAACATTGAAAATTGTGTTGTCTACGCGTATTTAACGAGAGTAGTACAATCAGTTTTATTCAAATATTTGTTTTATTCAATGGGTATTGAAATCTGCTTCAATATTTAAATCAATATTTTAATCATTTCCATAATTCAAGTAAATTGAGAAATAATAAAGATTTTAAAAAATTCGATCTATCTCTATCTTTAATTATATTTCATAACATCCACATATTTCAATTTAAAATAGACAAAAGAGTTTGAAAATATTAAAACATACGGTAATAGGTATTCCTTTTTATTTATTGTTTTACTTATTTATTCAATAATTACTACTAGTTCACTTTCTTTATACATACACTGCTGGCCACCGTAAATTCAATACCAAAAAAGACAAGAGATAGCACAACAAAATTTATTTTGTAGATAACATGTTGACCAAGTATCAAATGATTAAATTTATAGACTTCTGTGAAGTGTGGTTCCTGCCAGAATCAGTAGCCAGAGTAGCCGCTGTTGTAAATTAGGGACCGGGTGGTCTGAGTAGGTGGAGCTTAGTTGACACCCCGCTCAGGACCCACGTGGTCTATCTCAATAGAAACCATATGTAATGGATTCTGTCTCAGTTGAACTTGGCTTCAGCATAACTGCTGATGTTTTCTCGTATTTTCTTGGCTTCGGCGTACTAGATTGCCGTTGTTTTCTAGGTCTTTTATCTTGAATATTAGAATTCTCTTTAGTTTCAATCTAATAAATGTAATGGTTTAATTTGTTAAAGATTGTTAAGTTTATTGTTGAAATTTATTGTTACCAATAAATCCAGGAAAAGACATTCTAGGACTCCATAATATTATTATTATTATTATTATTATTAATTGATAACACCACACACACGCAACCAGTATTCACCAGAGCCGCCATTGTTGGAAATCACCGCTGCCACACGCCTCAGCATTGATTCAAAGAGATTTTGGATGTGTTCTTGGGGTACAGCAGACCAAGCAGCTTCCACACGTTGCCAAAGTTGATCTAGTGGGGCCGCTGGGGGTGTAATCTGGGTCAATCGTTGAGCAACCATGGACCACATGTTTTCTATCGGCGAAAGATCCGGAGAGCGAGCCAGCCAGGGAAGCAATTCCATCTGGTGATTGACGAAATAAACTTTGGACAATGCGTGCCATATGTGGTCGCGCATTATCCTGTTGAAATATGGCTGTGGCCAAGCCCTGAAGGTAAGGAAGGACAACTGGCTCCAACACCTCGGAGATGTAGCGCTGGCTGTTTAAAGTACCGGCAATGCGTACTAGAGGAGTCCAAGAGTGATGTCCAATACCGCCCCATACCATAATACCCGGTGCAGGACCAGTATGACATAACGCAGACATTGGTGTGGTATCCTCTTTCCGACGTCTTCAGACTCAAATCCCACCATCATTAATTGTTGCATATAGATGCGTGACTCGTCAGTAAAGACAACTGTTCCATTCTGCCGCCCATATTCTTCTTTCATCGCACCGTGGTGCTTAAAGACGTTTGTGGTTTGCGTCAGGGTAGATGCAGCAAACGTGGATGTCTTGGCAGGACACACTCTGCTGTAAACGGGTCGATGGTAGCCAGACACTGAATGTGGAATTACAGG
The DNA here is from genome assembly GCA_019973975.1 of Trichonephila clavata. Lineage (NCBI taxonomy): Eukaryota > Metazoa > Arthropoda > Arachnida > Araneae > Nephilidae > Trichonephila > Trichonephila clavata. Next base: position 36,685 of record BMAO01035208.1, read on the forward strand.
ACTCAATGTACATGTCTATGGTTCGTGATACATTGAGCACGTCAACCTGCCATGCCTGAATTGCGCTCCTCCGTGAGTGGAGCACTGGGTGTGCGATCGACCCGTCGTCCAGTCCGTCATTCCTACATTCCCAGCGATCATATCCGCATTACAGTTGTGTGGTTTCGTCAACACGCAATATCCTATTTTCGAAGATCTCACAATCTCCAGTGTGCCACTGTCCTTCCTCTGCGTGCTCAGAACTCGGATACTTGATCAAAGCTGATCGCTGTTTCCTGAGGACATAGCTGATCTTTTCTGGAAAGCCACCAAAAACAAAGTGCCGATTGAATCGTCGAAATCTATGCAACCTTAAATAATGCGCTTTTGGGAATTGGCGCCCACAGGACTGCTATGATGTATCGTGCGCTGAATTTAATCATTTTAATGATCACCTCCCACCAATGTTTAATGGTTCTATGTGTTCTGCATTACTCTCAGATGTCATATTTACGGTGTGCAGCAGGCTATATAAAAGTCGACTTCGATTATTCAAACCTTCAATACAAACCTCTCGATAATTCAGTATGGTTAGTCCCTAGAAACTCTCGATATTTAGCTAAAACAATACGTTTTGGTACCTCAATATTGAGTAAAATCTGTGGTGCCAGACTACAACACGATATAATTCGTTATCTTATAAAACTTTCGACAATTCAAACACTCACTATCATGTGCAGTCCTGTAATAAACAGGTTAGCTTACAAAGTTTGCGTTGTGTTGTATCCGCATTCTCCCGTAGCATGGCCTTTTATGACCATCCTCTGCTACTTCTTCTTAGTCTTTCCAGTTCTCAAGCGAAAAGACAAAATTTTATTGCTTTCATTCATTTAAGTAGACAATAGACCAACTGTAGTTGTTTTCAGCCATCTATATATTTCGTTTAATACGTGACGTTGCAACACATGTGTTCAGAAAGGATGGCTTTTGTGAAGAATCAGGTAAGATTGTGTATGAATGTATTTATTTAATACAGGTTTTATTTTCTAAAAATTTATACTGTATATATGCACTTTTAATTAACTTAAAATAGTTTTATACATATGTGCACAATTGTTGTTTATTACATAGTTTCAATTTAAATGTGTTAGAAAATTTCTCTAGTGTATTTTGAATTTTTCTCTCTTGATAATTCGAGTTTTCATTAACCTCAGCTTCGAATATATATATGTATAATAGAATCCTACTAATATAAATCCTTTTAAAATAACTTTAACTATCTTTGGTCCATCCCTTCAGGACCGAACTTCAATTCATAAATTAGCCAGCGCCTAGCAGGAATATTTTAAACTACCTCTAGCTACCCCTCAGATCATGTGATTTGGGCCCTATAAATGCGAGATTCACCATTCTTTCATTCTGTATTTTGTCAGTAAATATGGGCTGCAGCTTGGGTTTGTGTGAGTGTATTGTATCGTCCTGTAATGTTCTATTTGCTTAAGATGTAGATTAAACAGATTTCAATTACCCCATGAATATCTCATTATTCATAGTACCCCATTATCTCTTGGATAATATTTATTATGCCACCCTAATCTCATATAAGTTTCCATTACAACAACGCCATATTACACACATATATATATTATTCTCTATAAGAGATGAATACATAGATTAATAAAAGAATATCAATTGCCAGATAACAAGACAATAGAATTTAGAAGGAGATATGAAAGATTGAAATAACACAGTAAAATATAAAAAGAGATGGATTCTTCATAGTTATTATCAACATTTGACTTAGGCAGCTAGTATACATAAAATTTTCTTTAAAAATCCTTCTGTATAAAATATATAAATAATACATATACAATATCATATACATATTTTAATACACATACACATATATATTGTTCAAATTTTCAATCGTTAATAAAATACTTTCTATTCATCCATTCAAAGTAGAAATTGACATAAAACATTTTTTTTATATTATTTGCTTTAGATAAAAATGCTCGACTAAAAATGGCCTTTACCACTGCCGCTCTGGGTGGAAGCGAACTCAAGCGAATATATGGTTGCTAAAAAATCTAAATATTTAAGCATGTAATTCAAAATATCAGTTTTTAACTATTAAATATATTTTATTTTGTACTGAACATTTGATTTTTGCAATGAAATTGTTTGATAATTAAATGTCCTAAACCATCAAATAACTAGCACAAAGGGTTTAAACAATCTAGTATAACTTATACATTTTTCAGATGACTGCACCTTTCTTAAAATGTATTTCAAGCTTTATAAGTTGTTTTACTTTTAATTGCAATGTTCTTATTTTTACAGTTAAATAAAATTTAAATTTTCAGTCATTTAAAGTTACAGCAATTTTAAATTTATTTCTTTTCTCGACCTAGAGACTAGCTTCAAAAAGCTGGAGAAATATGTCATCTTTACTGATTATATTTAATGCAGCCGAAATATTTTTAGATTTATTTTTAAATATTATGTTTAAACTTACTGCTCTCTTTCTAAGAAATTAATTATTGATGTATTTTTCTATAACATTATCTTAATAGACATAAAGCTTTTAAGTTACCACTGAAGCTACAAAGATGATTATAAAGGTGTATACAAAATTTAAAAATAATCTAGAATAAATTGTTCTTTCTCAATCATAATGGCATTTAAAAGAAAGTGATTTAACTTATAATCATTCCAAAATTAAATAAAAATTGAAATATAAATTTTGAATTTTTTAAGGGTATCCATTACGAGCCTGGCAACATGTTTCGCAAGTATAACATTGGATTAGAAAGCCAACCATTAAAATTGTGTGCAATTATAAATTCTACTTATTGATGAAGTACACTAAATAGTTTATTTCAAAATTACATTTATAAGTTGTGCATGTGCTGGTATAAGAGAGGATGTGTGTGAGTGTGTGTGTGGTATGAGAGCAGTGTAATAAAGTCCTTGAAAAACAGTTTAATCCCAGTAATTATTTTACGCTTTCTTTTATAAAGGTTATGCAAGGAATTTTTGCTTTAACGTATCCGATTACTCTTGAGAACTTTATTAAAATAACTAAGATTGGAATTTTTGAGGTTCTTAAATTTGTTTAGTATATTTTAGAAAATATTCTAAAATTCAAAAGAAAAATTATTATTACTAAGATGGGGAAAATAGGTAAAATACAAAATAATATACTGGGCCATTCTTCAAAAGTGTATGAACAAATTTGCTATTTTTCAATTGTGATGTAATGCTATGTTATTTATTTTTGAAATGACTCTCTAGATAAGAGATATTTTAATTTTTACAAATTCTGGAGCACTTTATCTTAGTTGTTATATGAAATTGCTTAAAACACAGTGATTATATTAACATAAGGGATGGTAAATTTAGTAATAAAACAGCGATTGATAAATATGAAGGTTAAAACATTTTGACTATTATAAAGAACATACACAAAAATTTCATTATTCAAAATTGTTTGAGCAATCGTTGTCCCCGTTTGAGCATTTTAAAAAAGAAAGCACATTTCAAGTAAAACGCTTTTTAAAGTGTGACATCTTGATTAAAGTAATGGCGTCTGTTTTTACTAAAACACTTGTATTTTTTCTTCTAGAGAACAGAAAATAATAAACTTGGTATTTTTGTAAAGCTAATAATCTGGCTTATAAATTAAAATCATAAAAAATTGTCCTGTTTTGGAGAAATTCACAATTTTAGGGTAGTTGGATACCTTAAAATGAACTTCATTTCGTTGAATTCCGTTCCTCGGGCATTTTTCATGAATTTAAATATCTCATTTACGAAGTCTTCTCAGCATGTGCTCGAAAATTTCTGAATGCTGTTGAAGAAATTGCATAAAAGTATTTCAGCCTTTTCTATTACACTTCGCGATTCCCTAGATTTAAGTAGAAATAATAATTTCTAAATGCTTTAAGGAGGAATTTTTTGATAGATTACGAAGAAGGATTATAAATTCATTTTAGAAAACTCATTATTTATGAATAAACAGCTTTTTTTAAAGAAAAGGAAAAATCTTAAGATTCCAAGTAAAACTTTTACCTAACAGTAGTTTTTAGAGTGTTTGCAAAATTTCTTAATAACCATCTTAAAACGAAATTAAATAATAAAAGCAGGTTCTGGAAAGAACTGGAATATATAGATGGAAAGATAAATAGGTACAGTTGATTTTCAAAATATTCGAAACATCTTAGCTTATAAAGAATCCTTTATTAGAACTGAGTAGGACAGCTTTTGGCATGTAATACAGCTTGAATTTTCCGAGGAATTGATTCATACAATGCTGAATAGTGTTTATAATAGCGCTTCTCAAACTGTGAGGCGCTTCCCCCTACAGGGCGTGATACCCTACGAGGGTGGCGCGAGCATATTAGGAAGTCGAAAAGATTATTTTAAAAAATTATTAATTTATGCAAAATAAACATTAAAATATATTCTGACATAATAAAAAATACAATACACATTTACACTGACATAATACACTTATAAATATATCAGTATTGCGCTATATATTCTATAATTAATTTAAGAGCTAAAATAATTATACCAGTGACCTCGTGGGCTTGTCATATAAACAAAATTATATAAAAAATTAATACTTATCTTGATAGTGTGCATGGTTTATAATTAATATCTTAAATGGCGATTAAAAATTACGTGATTCGCTCCCCAATGCCACCGTTTTTGAATAAGTAGGCGAGCGTATGTGGTGGATTGGGGAAGGGAGGGGTAGAGAAGGAATAAATAAGCAAATCCTCTGAAATAAGTAAATCTGTCACAAACTCTGTCAAGGTCCTTCTATTGCATTCCAAAGCTTTCGGAATAATTTTATGTATGCATAGCATAAAATAGATCGTACTTTGGAAAGGCGTATATATACGTCTGGTAGCACTTAAGAATTTAAAGTCGTATTGTGTGTAGCTTTTGCATTAAAGTACAGTATTATTGATTTCAATACATCGCAGTTGTATATGGGGAGGTGGATGATGAAAATTATGATTGAATATTTAAAGTTATTAATTATATTGAAAATTAAAAGTAATTATGGTCGAAAATATTTAAAGTTTGAGAAGCACTGGTTTATTAGAATATTGTACTATTCTTCATGTAGATATTGTGAATATTCTGGGAAAGATGTCGATGTGTGTGGAAGATTTCATTTCCGTATTGAACACTCTAGAATAACGGTTCAATATTATTGAGGTCGGGTGACTGTGCGGGTCAAAGTAGTAGTTTAATTTTATCCTCGGAATCATCAAAACATTTTTGTACAAGTCTCGCTACATGGATAGGTTCATTATCATCCTGGAAAATTCCATCTGATGTAGGAAAAAATGTTTGCATCATAGGATAAACCCAATCAACATACATATATCTATACTTCTCCCCAGTGATTCTTTTTTTTATCTAGGTTACGATTAATCCAGCAGAAATCCATACTATGTTTGTTCATACCATAACATATACACCTTCATGCTAGACAGTTAAAAGAAGACAATCACATTTGCCATATTTTACTTATCCTCCTATGTTTTTCCTTTGAATTTCATATCAGACTGAATGAATTGATGCTGAGGGTTACAATTTTGGTTTTTGAACAGAATAATACTAAAAGATTTATTATGATTCTTTAAAAAGTTTAAACTCTTTAGATTAAATGTGAAAAACGTATAACTGTGGTTAATACCGGTAATTACATTAAATTAGCTAAATATACTGAGCTACTCATAATTCAAACGCATTTTTAAAAAATAATGCAATTCATATTTGCATTTGATATACATTTTTATAAAGAATGGTGCGACATAAATAGCAAAATCAATTTTAAACTTTAAAGATTTTTTTTTTAAAAAAAAAATTTTTGAGAACAAACAGATAGAGCTTAAGAAAATTCAATATTTGTATTAAGTAAATACTTTATTTAATCAGCGAACGAATATTCTTATGTACTCTTATAAGCGTTACTATATATATATATATACACTATTTGGCCAAAAGTATCCGGACACCCAGTGGTATGGACATAGAGCGTCCTGAGGCACATATTAATATGATGTTGGTCCCCCTTTTGCATGGATGACAGCCTGCACACGTTTGGGAAGACTTTCCACCAATTTTTGATAGGTGACCATAGGAATTGCCTTCCAGGCGTCCATCACAGCTGAAGTGAGTGCTTGCAGTGAGGAAGGTCGATTTGGCTGGCTACGTAATCTGCGCTCTAATTCGTCCCAAAGGTGTTCTATGGGATTTAGATCGGGGCTCTGAGAAGGCCAGTCCAGTTTTTGAACACCCATATCCTCAAACCACGTCTGTGCAAGCCTCGATGTGTGAATGGAGAAGTTTCCCTGCAGGAAGAGAGAGAGAGAGAGAAATGGGCCTTCCCTGAAATATTGCAATAGAGTTGGGAGTGCAGCATTGACCAGAATGTCCGCATACATCTCAGAGTTCATGTTTCCAATCACAGGAACTAACGGACCCAGGCCAAACCACGAGAAACACCCCCACACCATTATGCTTCCACCACCAAACTTAACAGTCGGCACAATGCACCCACTAAAGAAACGTTCGCCGGGCATCCGCCAAAACCAGACGCATTCATCCGACTGCCAGACTGTAAAGTGAGATTCATCACTCCAAAGAACAGTTTTCCACAAGTCCACAGTCCAACGATGGTGAGATCTACACCATTGCAATCGATGCTTCGCATTCTGTGGAGTGATGTTTGGGTTGTGAGTGGCTGCACGACCATGGAATCACGAGTTTTTTAACTCTCGATGGACAGTCCTGCTGCTAACACTAATTCATGATGAACTTTGGAACTCCTGAGAAATTTCCACCAACGAGGACTTGCGATTTTGTTTCACTACCCTTTTCAGAGTTCTGCGGCTGCGTTCCCCAACTATTTTCGGCCTACCGGTTCGTTTTTCTGCCGTTTCACTGCCTCGACAGACGTTTCCACTTCACAACTACATCACTCACAGTGGATTTAGGCTTCTGTAGAATGTCCGCAATCTCACGAACTGATTTCCCACAAAGCTGGCATCCCACTATACTGTCACGATCAAACTAACTAAGCTCCTTTGACTTACTCATCGCCTCACAAACACATAAATACAATCTGACAAACCATTACCAACACTTTTATAGCTTCAATTACGCCTCAAATTGCGTCACTCACCAGAACCACTTTTTAAGGGGTGTCCGGATACTTTTGGCCAGATTGTGTGTGTGTGTGTGTGTGTGTGTGTGTGGTGTGTGTGTGTGTGTGTGTGTGTGTGTGTGTGTGTGTGTGTGTGTGTGTGTGTGTGTGTGTGTGTGTGTGTGTGTGTGTGTGTGGTATTGTGTGTGTGGTATTGTGAAGTAACCATCGATAACTTTTAAGAAAAAAACAGTTTTTATTCATCTAGTGATCAACACAGCTTTTCGGTGGGCCCCCATTTTAAATTAGATTTTAAACTGCTAAATTATCACTTTTTAGTTTATTTATGTTTAGTCTTGTGTTAGAATAAAGGGTAGCGTCATGCAAAGACCATAAAAATTAATGAGCTGAGATTGAAATTGCTATGTTTAGAATATCTTTTCTGAGAAATGGTTAGTTGTTTCAAGTGAAACACGAAACTGTTATGTAAAATAAATATTAAATGGTAAATAAGAGATTTTGTTTTAGATATAAGTTAATTATTCTTACACACACGTATATATATGCATGTAGTGTTTCAAGTCAACACCAAGCTTTTTTATAAACGGTTTTATTCAGTTAGGAATTAACTGTTCAGTTAGTTATTCTGAGGGAAAACGGAGTCCTAGTGCAAGTTTAATAATGTCCAGAACTCTCTGTTCAGTAACTTTTAAGTTTATGTGTTCTACTTGAAAGTTAAATCTATAAAAAATAACGATCCGGGATTAAAAGCCTTCTGTTTGGACTATCAGTTTGGAGAAGTAATTGGGTGTTTAATTTAAGACTTGAAGATGTTACATAAAATTAAATTTAAGTTGGGAATGTGGGATTTAATTTTATATCTTATTTAATTATCCTTACATACACTTGCCTCCGAAAGTCTGCGTACAGGCAATCATCTTACGTGTTTATGCTATAATTACTATTAAAATCTCGCTTTAGAAAATCAAGACAGCCTGTCAGGGACTCTTCAAAATTTCCTTATTCAAACATCAGCAACAAATTTCACCTTAGCATAAAAAAAACAAGAATTACTATCAAATAATCACCAACCACCCGCGCCAAAAGTCTGCGTACACTTACAAAATAGAGCTTTTAAAGACCTTTCTTTGTAAAATAATTGCACTAAATCATGATTTTTAAGTAATTATAAGCTTATTTTACAATTTACTTAGGTTTTGAGATTTGAAAACTTTTGTGGTTGCATGGCAGGCAACAAAATAGAGATCGATATATCACTGAAAGAAAAATCATCGGAAACCTTCAGAAAAAGGAGAAATTTTTAAAGAAATTGCGAAAACTGTTAAAAGGAGACATTCATTGATTCACAAAGTGTTCATAAACTACAAATCAACTAAACTTTTAGCGTCCACGCCAAGGTCCGGCCGCCCGTCCGCTGTGTCACCTCGAGAATCTTGCTTTGTAATACGCTCTATAAAAATAAATCCATGACTATAAGCTTCACAAATAGCTAAAAGTGTAGCTGAGATCTTGCAAAAAAATGTGACTTTAACCACAATTCAAAGCGAACTGAAAAAGGATGGCTATCATGGCCGAATTGCACTCAAGAAACCATTCATTTCTCGAGTGAAAAGAGCTAAGCTTTCCCAAAAAAACATCTAAATAGGACACATAATTATTCAAAAAATGTAATATATTAAATTGAAAATATTTTTTTGTAATTTGGCATCAAAAACAACAAAAATATGCCTGCAAAAATTCCTGGACAGATCTTAAGAAAGAGAACCCTTTTCCGACTATCAAACATGGCGAAGGAGGCATAATGTTTGGGGGGTCCATTGGAAGCCTTTCGGCTAGTAATCTGTAATTTATTAAATCAACATTGTACAAAATTGATTACTTTAACTTATTGTAGAAAAATATCAGAGAAAGTGCCGAGAAATTGCGGTGAGTGATGATTTTTACGTTCAGCGGAACAAAGGTACCGAGGAAATGACTCCCATTGTGAAGCCGTGGCTGTTATGACATTGCCCAAGCCAATCCCGTAGGCCATCCTAGTCCCCAGACCTAGTACAATACAGCATTTATGGATTTACTCGAGTGAATATTCAGGTAAAACGTAATAATATCCAAGGAAATGCTCAAATCTGCCATAGTAGAAAAAGGAACAAAATATCCACAGATGAGACAATTAACGTAGTTAAATATCTGCCAAATATTATGAAAGAGTTATAGAAAGAACGGAATAGCTTAAAAAGTATAAACTTTTAGTTACAAGCCATTATTCTAAAGGTTTTTTTAAGTGTACGCAGACTTTTGACGCACACGATTTGTGTCATTCTGAAGTTATAAATATTTGTATTATTTTATGTAATATTCAGATGATTGTTGCTTATACAATTTGAATTAACGACGTTAGATGAATCAATAATAAATAAGGTTGATTCAGAAAGACTTTCATTTAATTGGCGATTTTTATATGAATATGAAAGATCATCGCCTGTACGCAGACTTTCGGAGGCAAGTGTACATATTCAAAACTGTGGTGAATAGTATTTACAGGTAGCATGCAACAGGAAAATTTAAACTAAAATACATAAAATTTTATTACATCTCTTAGAATATTTTTACTAACAATGAAAACATATAAAAATAAAATATTTAAGAAATAATTAATGTAATTTATATTTTTACATTTAATGGAAATTAATTAAGTTAATTTACACTCTTTAATTTAATTTTGAATAAATATATTTTTTAAATACATAAATTATTTTATCAATTTGTATTTTCTTTAGAAAAATTGTCTTTACATTGTATTGGTTGACTATTGGATTTAAGCTAGGCTTAACAGCATTATTTTTAAAAGTAAATTTTATGGCAAGTATATTTTTAAGAAATTCTTCCGAACCCAATCCGTGTCTGTAGCGGAACCCATTAATCTAATTAGTAGTATTTGACTATCCCTAAGACCTTTGATGCATCTCAAAAGTTCTCTTGAACTATCATCGAAATAATTTTAGAGTGTCTCACTAATAATAATGTATAGCTCCAAATTATGTTTTTCTTCATTAGTGTTTACTTAATCACGAACAACTTTAAAGTTTAAAGAAAGAAATTGTATCTTCAGATAAAATATCAGCGCTCGTTTCTGCGAAAACTAATCTGTTTTGACTTGAAATAATTAAATTAACTGTTTTACGGATTTTCGTCTAATTTGCCAAGATAACTTAAAATAAAAAACTCCATTATATATCACAAAATGAATTAGGAATCAATGAAACAAAGCATAAGATCTTTATTCGAAAGTGATTTTCTGCACTCTGTTTAAGAAAGCATTTAAAGTGCACTTTAAATTCTTGAACTAAGCTAGGACTTCCTTAAGAAACGAAAGAAATATGCTTATTTTATGTATAGGAAACAAATAGTGTTGTTATAATCATTATTACAGGATGACTATATAAGTTGAACTGTGTAAGAACATTTCAGTGATAAAAAGGTACCATAAAAGGGAGTTATTCTACATAAAATATGTCTCTAAGAATCTCAAATATTTTCTTTTAAATAAATTCCAAAATTCTGCGCTTTAACTTGTTCAAAAACTGAAGAATTTTAGCAGGAGTTGTAAAATAAAAGCATTTTTTCAAGTGTTTTTGGAATAAAATAACCAAATAACGTAAAAATAACATATCAAGCTGAACTATGAAAGTAATTAGAAGAAATTCTCCAAATGAAAAAATAATTTATTACTGTAAGTTCATTAACTTCAGCTTTTTTTAAATTGATCACGAGTTTTTAATATATTAAATACTTTTGGCATGACATTGATGGCTTAGAAAACTCTATAAATTGTCCAAACGCTAGGAGCTGAAAACTCTAAATTATAAATATATTTTCATCTTTAAATAGTATTATAGAACAGTAAAAAAAATAACATTTTTTAAAATTATTAATAATTATGAGGAAAAGATATCTCTGAATGTATTATTTTTATTTTTTGTCATAATATTTCAAAACAAATTCCAACTCATTTTTCTAAAGTTTAAAAAGAATTTGATGTCAAAAATATGTAATATAAGCAGTGACAAACTATTTGAAATATATTTTTTTTAGTTAGACTACTGTTCTCATTGATATAAAAGTATTCACTTATCGAGTCTGTTAGTTGTGTTTCATACAACTAAATTATTCTTAAAAACCAACGGAAATAAACGTTTCAATCATAATTTCACCAAATTATAAGTTTAATGTACAAAGGGTCTTCAAAGTGTCCATCATTTCGACTCGAAAACTCTTTCCGTTTTTGTTCGAACTCTAAATAAGAGGTTTGATGAAGAACAACACAGAAGCGCAACTTGCTGTTCTGGATAAGAACCAAAATTTTGGTTTCTGCTTTTCTTGTGTTACAAACTTACCCCAGAATAAAATACACATTCAGTTGAGCGTAAACTGCATTTCTGTCTTTTTTCTTTCGTATTGTAAATAAATGTGTTCATGGAATATTAACGAGTACAAGCTCGAAAAGATAAATCGTTAAGAAAATTTGTCTTTGGTGAAGCGTGTGGGCTTTTATTTACTTAGTGGAAATAGTTTTGCGTAATTTCCAATACTTCCCAGAAAAGTGGCAGTGGTTTACTATTACTTCTTTTCTGAAATGGCATTGTTGCTATTTGAAAAGCTTGGCTGTAGTATTATATAACCAGATACATTTAGGTTCGATAACGCCCTAGAACTAAGTTAATTTGGCGCCCTTGTATAATAATAATGGTAATAATGGATTCGAATTAAAAATTTAGGTATTAAATTTAGGCGTGAGCTACGCCTCAGATTATGTAAGACTATAAAATTTTTTAGGCGAGATAAAAAAAAATAATAAAGTTTTTGAGGCATCGGACAAAGGTATAATTAAATATGGTGAAATAATATTTTTGTTATAATGATGAGTAAACAAACGCTACATTTAGATTTTTTAAGAAATATTTATCAAAAAACTAAGGTTAATAGATAAATGCTACACTTGACAAAAATTTTGTAGTACCTATTTGTTAGATATTTTGCAAATTATCTATTACTTTTACTACTTAAACGGTTACTTATTTTAAAAAATAATTCTTCTCTTTTAATACTGACATCTTGATGTTGTCTAAGCAAGAAAAGAAGCATTATAAAATTCAGTCTACATTTAATAAAAAACAAAAGCGATTTCAAAATTTTGCGGCCCTGAAAATTTTGGAGTCCTTAAAAATTTCCTCGTAGGCGTAAGCCTAGTATATAATCATCACCTCCGCCATTGTCTATAATCATCGCCTAATCATTGTCTTTAATGATCACCTCCACCATTGTCTATAATAATCACTTCCGTCATTATGCATAGTCATCACCACCATCATTGTTTCTAATCATCACTTCCGTCATTGTCTATAACCAGGGTGGGCATTACGTCGATCGCGATCGACCAGTGGACCGCCAAGACATTTTGTGGTGACCGCCTAAATATTTTACCAGTTAGTAATTATATACGGAAAATTCAAGTTTCGCAGAATAAGCATTCTACTGACTATAACAACAAAAACTAACTTTAGATAGAAATGTTTTATTTTCTTAATGTATTTTGAATTTTTCCATAATAAATGTATCATTTAAAATAATTATATTTGGGGCTAGTATTATTAAGTTTGTAACTTGTGTTTTGCTTTAAACGCAGTTTTAAGTGTGTGTTTTTTATTTTAGTACTGTAGGTATAAAGAGAGAGAGAGACAGAGAGAGTATATATATTCCGCACTTATATATATATTATTTAGCTATAATATATATATATATATATATATATATATATATATATATATATATAACCTTTCCCTTTTACCTCATCACACCTACGACATTGGGCAGTAGCGCACACAAGAATTTTTAAAGGGAAGGGAGTCGAGGGTTGAAGGTCTACCATTCTCGTATCATACCCTAATACGAGATTATTATTTTCTTATTTTGTCGATTGTTGGGAACAAAAAACAGAAATAAATAAATTACTGAATAAATTATTAACAGTAATAAATAAAAAAATTACTAATATCAAATACTTAAATGCATTTTACGTACTATATACATGGGGCTATAATGAATCGGGGGGAAATGGAGGGTTATGAGGGAGGGTTCGGACCCGCGGAGCCCTCCCCCGGCCTTGTGCGCCAACTCCTAGGTGGACCGCAAACTTCTTGAAAAAATTAGAAGGAGCCCTCCCCCTGGAAAAGTCTGCCCACCCCTGGTCTATAATCTTCACTTGCACAACAAATCTTAAGTAATTAATTATCTAAAACGAGGGTATTGTATATTCGAAAAAAAGGTTATCACAGTTTATTTCAGTGTGTGTTACTCAATATATTTAAAGAACACTAGCAAAATTTTAACAATGGGATGATATAATAAGATTAAGTATATCACATGAGTTTAAATATATTTTCAGTAAGAAACACATTCATATTTGCATATTTAGTTCTGTTTTTACAGATTTGTTCATTTATTTGAAAAGTTAGAAAGCAGGTGTAAATGAATTTAGAAAATTAAATAGTATTTCATAAACTGTTAAGCTTGTAGCTTTTTTTAAATCTGCGAATTTCATCCTATTGTGTATCTTGTGAATTTTTTATTTTACAGTAATTTATAACAATTAATATAAATTAATCAAATATTATGTTGTATTATAAAGAAATAAAATATGACCACTGATTTTTATTCGATAAATCAAAAATAATTTTTTTTTATTTACAAAGAAAATACAATTTTTCTTTGTTTTTTGGTAATTATTGGAGTAAGCATAACATTTTATTGGATTTATAATTATTGTGCATTAATATATAAAAATGTTCTTAGTAATGATCTTTAGTCGATTCCAAGTACACTGCTGGCCACCGTAAAGGCAACACCAAGAAAGACAAGAGATAGCACTACAAAATTTATTTTGTAGATTACATGTTGACCAAGTATCAAATGATTAAATTTATAGACTTCTGTGAAGTGTGGTTCCTGCCAAAATCAGTACCCTGAGTAGCCGCCATTGTTGGAGATCACAGTATATAAGAGATCGACCCGTAATCCCATCTTTAACTTAGCTCATTTTTAATTCAATATAAGTTAGTACGTAGGAAGAACAAAATTTTAAAAAAGTTCTTTAATATTTACAACATGAAATACAAAGGCAAAACTTATACATCAATTTTAATACAAAATTTAATCATTGTGTTAAGAATAAGTTCATTACATTTGTCCAGACAAAAATTCATTTTGAAGTGCACTTTCATTAAACACAATTTTCTGTATTTCTATCTAAGTTTACACAGAAATAAAATATAAAATAAACTTTGAAATGATCTAAGCCTAACTCTTTCTAGTTTTCATTTAATTTATTTTTTAAAAAAAGAGTTGTGTGTGATACGTTTCTATTGTGATTCAAAAAGTAAAAAAAATACCTTACTCCACAGCAAAAACTTATCAGAACTCATTTTACAAAATGATTAGAAAGTATTAAAAATTTGAGAGAGAGATTAGGTTTAAAAAAAATAAAAACGTAACAAAAGTGCCATCTGCGAAGCGAAAAGTGATGATTCCTTATTTCTCATTTTAAACTTCGGATTTTTTTACAAATCCGAAGAGTAAAATTCTTTTTCAACATATTTCTACTTAATAATTCATAGTTTCTACTTTCTTTGTTACTGGGTATAATTATTCGTAACTGAGATGAATCATTGTTATGTCTCTTTAAGTTACTGAATTCCATTCTTTGTTACAATCACTCTCGTAATAAAAACATTTTGAAAAAAATTACAAAAATTAAACGAATATTTTACATTTTTCATGAAAGTATATGCATAATTTTAGCTCCATTTTTAAACTAAAATAAGAGAAAGAAAGTTGTAATACATAAGTGAGTTATTTGTTTAACTTTGTCTATAATTATTTTTTTTTTATATAGCAGTAGGAAATAAACATTATTCTAAGTAAAATGGAAACATATTTAAAAAGTTATATGAGCAAATTTATATACTCATATAGAGAAAAAAACATTTTAGTACATTAATATGAAACGAACATTATTCTATGTAAAATTGTAATACGAACGAAAACTATATGAAAAGTAACATCATAAAAATTAAGCACACAACAGGAAAAGAAAACTTAATTTTCAAGGGCATGGATAAAAAGTATAGTCAAAAAATCTTAACCATTAAAAGAAATATTTAATATTCTCAAAAATGGATATATATATATATATATATATATATATATATATATACGCGTCCCTAATTAATAATATAAAAAATTAACTCAAAATTATTGCTTACAAAATTAAATTCAATAAGACAAAAATATTTTTTAAATGTGTTATCTTCATTATGCTCTTAAAATTTTGTGACGATCCTGTGCAACAAGAAATTTTATGTTAAATATTTTTTTTCCATTTTTGACGAAAGATTTTAACATTTAATCAGATGAACATCAAGCCATTTTAATCATACTTGAAAAAATAATCATAAATATTGGAAATATAGAATGGTACATATGTTTTTCAAACTGTATACTAAATTTTTTTTATTCGAAACATAATACTAAAAAATTAAGCATTATGTTGATTTCTGTCACAATGAATATGATAACAAAAAAGAAAATTACTTCAGAAATACTTGCGATAATTATACTGAAGAGTTTTTAGGAAAAGCTAAATATAAATGTTAATGTTAAAGTTTATTTATTATATTTTAAATAATAGGTTACATAATATAAAAGATGAATCAAATTTATGAAACTTCGAAGAAATGTATACTCACAAGCACACATACATGCATATGTGTAGTAGCAGACATAGCTGTTATCCACGTTTTTCATTAAAATATATAAATCAAGCTAAAAGGACAAAATAATGAAATTAAAACTTAAATAATATTTTTAATAATTTTCAATACATTGGAAATCAAACTCAATAAGAAAAAAGGACTTTAATAAAAAAAGAGAAACGAAGTAAATAAATATAGCTCAGTTATTCAGTATTTCTCAGGTTCTAGTCTGTCTGTATTTTATTTATGAATAATATAGAATTCAAATATAAAAATATTATTTTTTGCGTCACTGTGGGAAACAGTTTCCTCAAAACCCGTTCTTCGTGGATCTTTACTCAACGGAAGAAACATGGTAGCCAAATTTTTAAGCTGTAGATCTAATAGTTGAAAGCAGATATACGGCGTAGCTACCGCTGTATCAGCCTTATCAATGATACGGGGCCCCAAAAGATGTAATATTTCGACACTTCAAAATAAGTCTTCTTCATGTGATTGTAGTGGCGCAGATCCGCAGAATAGAACCCGTGACCTATGGATTGGAAGTTCAGTAACATGACCGCTATAAAAAGTTATCCCCTCTATACGGAGGCTGTTTCTGGCTTATGTAGATATCCGCTACAGTACTCCTTTATCAGTGAGTCAGTGGATAAGTGAACGAGAGAGATATTTAATATGGTGACCGTGTGTAGCATGTGAGTTGTTGATGTTAATTAGAGGTGTTGTGTCAAGTGAGTCTAACGCGCGCGCGCGGCTTTGGTTGCTGCGTCAAGTGTGTCTGATGACATTTGGCTGCTCTTAAGGATATATGCGCCAAGACAGATCAGAAGGTTTGCGTTTTTCTTTTAAGTCAAGGTCATCAATGTAGCAGCGCAGATCTAGAGAATAAAACTCATGACCTACCGATTGGAAGCCCAGTAGCATGACCACTAGACAAAAGTCATCACCTATATCCGGAGGCTGTTTTTGGCTTATATAGATATTCGCTACATGATTATTATTAATTAATTTCCGAAAAAAGAATCCCCAAAGAATGTTCATACAGGGCCCACTCAGGACTAAGTACGACATTGGTTCAAAAACAGGTTTTGTGTTTCTATACACATCCCGAAACCCTTCAGAGTTTTTTCAACTAACTTCTAGTATATCACAACTCAACATAAGTGACATGCCTTCCGAACTTCAAGTCTGTCTGTCTAATAGCCTTGGAGATCTCGTTAAAATTAAGTTGCTTTTCTCCTATATAGAGAGGCAATCAAAAAAATGTATACACACGTTGAGGAAGAAAAACGTACATATTATCATAAGTATTACAGTGAATAAAAATGACAAAGTTACAATAAATGTTCAAACCGTATATAATCCACCCTCCTCCAAACATTGTTAAGCACGGCGCGTCGTGACGTCATACATTGTTGGTGACATCTCTCAGAGTTGCTACAGGAATTGCGTGACTAGCCATTTCAGTTTCATTGTACAGTTTTTCTGTTGTTTCCTGTTGTATGCCACATTCTTGAGGTAACCCCTGAAGTAAAAAAGACATCACTTGGAAAATAAAAATTGCCTCATTTTCAACTTGAACAAGGTACCATTCATAAAACTGAGCTCTTCTGTCTGGGTCATCCTCATTCACTGTGGGTATCAATTCTGGTAGTAAACTTTCTACTTCGCTCTTTGTAAAATACGATCTACGCTATCCTTACTCACAACTGTTTCACGAGCACTTCCTGATGTCAATCTTTATGGTGATCGCATGAATGAATCTATTACTCTAACAAAGGAGGTTGATGTGAGTGACCGTCCTGATCGTCCATTATGCATTCCTTTATCGTTCCATCCATTTCAAACTTATCGCGAAGGTGAGCAATACTTAAGCTAGTTGGTGATTCCGTTATATATTGTTGCCTCTAATGTTGCTACTCTTCAGTGATATTCTGGAATATTCAACACCATTTCAAAATACTTTTTCGCTGCTTGAAAGTCAGACGTACTTGAGCCATGGTCTCACTTTCCCTACTAAAACACTAGCGCCATCTGCCGCTGAACTATTGTTGAAGACGTCTAAACATTGAAGCCAACTCTTAATACCAACGTTTACGAATTAACCCTATACCCAATGCGATATCAAACTTATGGTACTGTCATGTTACCAAGTCTTAAAGAGTGTATACATATTCTATATCACTCCTGTATTTCTGAACGTTTGTTTTATTCTTAACTCAAAACGGGGATATTTAAATAAGGGTAAAGGTAGCTGCTAAAATATTTTAAAATTTTCTTGGAGAATTTTCCTTAAAGGAACAGAAATCGATAAAGGCGTGTATTTTTAACTTAATTAATTCCATTCCTTTCGTGTGTTAATATCGTACTCCGTCGTGATAGATGTTTATTCAGCTCTAATATAGAAAATTTAGGAAAAAAAATAATAAAATCATGTATTACATTCTTTACTTACCCTCAAAAGAGTCTTCATCGTCTTTCAGAAAAACAATTTATTTTAATAAATGGAATGAAGAGAGCATGAAAGATTCCGTAATTTATTTTAAAAAATGCAATAAATTCCTTGAGGAGATAAACTTTTCCTTCGAAAAAAAAAACGTACAGGCTTATTGCACTAACTTTTCAAAATCGCGGAGAACTCCATCTCTATAATGAGATTCTTGTGTATTTCTCCATCAGACTTTAAAATTGAATCACATATGGAAAAATATTGATTTTTGTTGGTACACAGAATCATTACAAATTTCATTCATTCTGAAGCGGGGAGAAAAATTAAATTTTTATTTTTCCTGTTTAATTTACGAATAACCCCAGGTGCAGTTTGCATTTTTGTTCTTTTACTTTGCACAAAACATGATTTCTGTGGTATGATGATTAACGTTAAGTTTGATTCAGTGAGAAAACCCAACTTGTAAAATTACTATTTTTAATTAAATACGAAAGTTATTTTAAGGGATCAAAGTATGTGCAAATATTTTAATATTGTATTGATATTTTTTGAAGAAAAGAAGATTGGTTTAGACAGTGTCAAATAAATATATGATTTATTGAACTGTAAAATGTGATTTGAGTGTTAACTTTTTGAATAATCGAAATGAAAAAAATTAGTTTTGTTGTTGTTGTTGTTATTTCGTTTTAAGCAAAAAAGAAATGATTGCATAACATAATATTAAGGGAACCAGGACATGATATACTTTCAAAAAATCAATTTTTCAATTTTAGTTCTAAAAAACAGTGCATATTTTTCTGAACCTAAAAATGTATAATACTTATATGTTTGTTGATAAAATAGCCCTAAAATATGAAAAATAAAAATGCAAACAAATGACCACGCCCCTTTTGACCTTAGTTTTTTCACTTTTTCTAAAAAGCATATTTTTTTGAATTTAGGTACATTTTAAAAAAAAAACTATTGCACTATAAGATTCCAGATTTTTTATACTTCTATGCAAAATGCATATGCATATAGTGAACCTAATTTTTCTATTAAAATAGTGCCTAAATTTTTAAAAAGGGTTTTATGCATAAAAAAAGCAAAAAAATAGAAATTTTCCAAATTTCAAAGTTTTAAAATTTTTTTAAATATAAACTATACTAAATTTTCAGTAAAAAAAATAGGTTCACTGTCTTTTGTGTATTGTTTTATATATTGTGTAAAAAATATTTTGCATAAAAAAAGATACTTTTTTAAAAAATGGTTCCTAAACCATATGTATTATGAGTTCTCAAAAATTATGTATTACTTAAATTAAGTAGGAAAAAAAACTTTTGTAGTTCTACAGAATAATTAAATTATCTTTATGAAACGTAAAATATCTAAGCTGTATTGAAAATTTTGAAAGATATATGTCTCATAAACAAATGGTCTTAATTTTGGCATTTTACACTTCCGAGCATGTCCTGGTTCCCTTAATTAAATATTTAAAAACCACGTAAAATAAGATTTTCATGTTTCAATCGTTGAATATTAATAAGCCCATTAAAATATGATTTGAAATTTTTATGGAACTAAAAAATAATTCAAAAATTATGCAGAGAGGCATAATCAGCATCCAATCTATACAAATAAATAAAATTGAAGTGTCTGTTTGTAATTTCAAATTAGCAGCTTTTTACTTAATGCACTAAAAGTATATACGGTACTCATAACAAAAAACCAATTTTTAAAATTTGTCTGTCTGTCTGTCTGTCTGTCTGTCTGTCTGTTCTGGTCTGCCGGCTAATCTCGGAAACGGCTGGTGCGATTTTAAAAATTCTTTCACTAATGGAAAGCTACATTAACGGGGAGTAACATAGGTTATATTTTATTCCCGTATTCTTACGGGAAAGGAAACTATACGGGTGACCGGGAAACTGAATGCCAAGATGAACGCCAAATTGAACGCCAAGCTGAGCTAATGAAGTCGTTGTTTTGGTTACTGGCGACCGATGGCCTTCATGAGACATAATAGTGTTACGCGCACATGATAATACGCTGACACGTGCCATAATTTTTTTATGATAGTTATCTCACTGTTCAGTTAAGTAGAGCATTGGCTGTTTTGGATGCACTTTTAAAAATAATAAATCAAGACTCCATAAGCAAAAAGCAATGCAAGAAACAAAAAATTGTTAAGTTTTACGGTTAGTTTTAATCCTTTCTTTTTTTTTATTTACATTTTTAGTCACATTTAAACAATAGTTATTATAATCCCAATCTATATCTATACAAATAAATAAAATTGAAGTGTCTGTTTGTAATTTAAAATTAGCAGCAATTGTTTGCGGGGGCGGGTGTTTAAGGGGCGTTAGAAATTCCGATTTTTAAGTTATTAGACGTACAGTCTTGAAACTTAGTAAGTAGATTCCTCTCATAGGGTAGAGATACGCTACAAAATGGGTTTCGTGAAAATTGTCCTCAAGTGGCGTTGCGGTACTTAAGGGGCGTTATAGATAATTATTTCCATTTTTAAACTATTAGACGCACAGTCTTTATATTTGATAAGTAGATTTCTTTTATAGAGTAGAGATCAGCTATAAGAAGGTTTTGTGAAAACAGACCTCTAAATGGCGTTGCGAGGGATTTAGTGGCGTACTAGATAAATATTTTCGTTTTTAAACTACTTCACCTCCCTGCTTGAACATTGGTAGGAATGTTTCTTTCATGGAGTAAATATCCGCTACAAAACAGGTTTGGGATAAATTGACCCCCAAGGGGTGTTGCGGGGGTGTTAAGGGCAGATATAAATAATTATTTCTATTTTTAAACTATTAGACGCACAGTTTGAAATTTGGTAAGCAGATTCCTCTCATAGGATAGAGATACACTACAAAATGTGTTTTGTGAAAATCGACCCCTAGGCCGCGTTGCGGGGGTTCAAGGGGCGTTATTGAAAAATTTTTTTGCATTTTTTATTTATTGGACGCACAGTCTTCAAATTTTGCTAAGCAGATTCCTTTCATAGTGTGCAATTCCCCTACAAAATTGGTTTTGTGAAAACAGACCCAGAAGTGGCGTTGCGGGGGCTCAAGTGGCGTTATAGATAATTATCCCCATTTTTAAACTATTAGACGTACAGTCTTGAAATTTGATAAGCAGATTCCTTTCGTAAAGTAGAGAACCGGTACAAAATGGGTTTCGCGAATATGAACTACTAAGTTTAATTTCGGGAGATTAAGAGGCGTAATTGATAAATATTTCCATTTTAAACTATTTGATCATCCTGCTTGAAAATTGGTAGGCATGTTCCTTTCATGGAATAGAGTTCCTCTAACAAAGAGTAAAACGAAAATTGACCCCCAAGGAGGGTTGCGAGGGGTCAAGAGGAGTTACAGAAAAAAAATTCCTGTTTTTAATTGTTAGACCCATATACTTGAAATTTGTTAAGCATGTTTCTTTTGTTGAATAGGGATCCACTAAGAATAAATTTTAAGCAAATCAAGTTCTGGGGGGTTGCAGAGGGTTACTGGGACGTATTGACAAAAAAAATTACTTTTTTCGAGCTACAAGGACTATAATAATGAAATTTGGTTTGCATTTTTCTTTTGTTGAATTGAAATCCGCTAAGAGCGGTAATTTTGGAAAACGGCTCTCAACGGGAACAAAAACATTTTGACTTGTCCTGAATTGCTTTACTAATGGTAGAACATTTTTTATTTGTTTAGTTTTTTCTGTTTTTGTTTTTTAAAACAATGTGTGTGTGATCATTAGTCCTTCAAATAAATTAAAAATAAATTAAATGTATATAATTTATTTTGCTCTATTAAAATAGAGTATTGATCAAATTCATTAGCACACTATTCAGTAAAATT
This sequence comes from Trichonephila clavata, assembly GCA_019973975.1. Lineage (NCBI taxonomy): Eukaryota > Metazoa > Arthropoda > Arachnida > Araneae > Nephilidae > Trichonephila > Trichonephila clavata. Next base: position 58,954 of record BMAO01035208.1, read on the forward strand.
GATTATTGCATTCAAATGAGACATTTTACCCATCAATTAATATTATGTTTAAATGAGCTTACACTAGGCCAGAGGTTACCACCAGTACAATTTTATTTGTAGCATACAGAATGATCATAATGCTAAAAATTGCACGAAAGAACTTAAAAACAACAATGTGAAGAAAAAAATTGGTAAAAAAACTGTTTTATCAAAATTTTCTTTTATTTTTATTACACCTATTTAAAGCACATTTATGTATCATTTACACATATTAAAGCTTTAATTATCATATAATAATTGCAATTTTTAACAATTATACAATATTTAACACCTAGAAAAATATCAATTTTTTGCACCACTAAAACACTTTAGGCGCTTTTTAAAATTTCAAAGAATTCAAGATTTCCAACTGGACATTCTATGGGTAGGCAATGCATTCTTAATAGATATTTTATCTACAATTGACTTTGAAATTTTTAATGGCAAAATCCTTTACTCCATTCATCATCTTATAATTTAAAGAATTAGGGCAGAAAAAAGTTTTTTTTGCGTGTTTGTTTTCATTTTTGCAATATGTTTAGGTATCTTTTTTATACATAATAGCCTTCTGGTGTGATAAGATCACATATATTGAAATGCTAATTATTTAGAATAGATAAAATTTTATGATGATTTTTAATCTTTCTTTACTTTTAGTAACTTCCATTATTCATTTGATTTATAGTTTTAAATTGAAAGATAAAACAATTCAGATTAAAAAGAAAATTGTATGTCATAACTAATACATTCAGAATTGAATGCTTAGATTTAGAAAGAAGAATTTCAAGAAAATGTATTTAAAAGCACAAATATCTAAAATCTTCAAAATTCATTTTCCATAGATCTGACAGAAGTAATATTAAAAAATGGATAATTCAAACGCTCATTTATCTTGGAACACATACTACTTCATTCTTTTAGTGATTTCATCTTTAGCTATTTTCAAAGACAAAACGTGCTTCAGAGTCTACTTACGGAAAAAGATCTTTGACTTTTTGTTTCACTTAATACCCTACAATGAAACTATTTAAAAAATAAAATAAAATAAATGTAATTGGTAGTCTCTGAACATGAAAAAGTGAGAAAGAAACAAATGTCTCTCCGAATAAATTCTTCTAAGTCCCTTGTTAAAAAAAAAAATGTTAAGGTTTAGGAGGAAAACCAATAAAAGTCCCTTGTCGGCTTTCCTAGAGAAATAACCATTTGATGAATCATCTTTCCCCTTCTCTTAAAAAAACATTCAGAACGCGCGCGTTATTTAAGAAGCACGTGCACGCAGACACGCATAAAAAAAGAATACGTACATTTTGTTTATTTAATCAACTCGTAAAAGTGAATTAATAAGTGCTTATAATACACTTAATAATAGCTTCTTATTGATTTCTTTTTGCTTTGTACTCACAATTTGTAGAGCTTATGATTTATTTTTCAAGTATAATTATTAAGGAAAGACTTGATTGATTGAAATTTACTTCGCACTGTTCAGCTATTCAAAGACTTTTGGGGATGGACCTCGCAATTTTGAACCATGGTCAAATGACGATCTGGGCTCCCTCTCCTAACTATCACACCACGCTAAAGGGAGGAAAATTGAGCTGTCGACATATTTAACGTGCATCGTTCCCTACACTGCGGGTTTTCAGAGGTACTAGGCCCGAACTCATGACACGCCGGCCATGAGTCCGTTACCTTGACTTCTAGACTACCACTGCCTTTTTTTTAGGAAAGACAGGAAGGTTCAATTTTTTAAAAATTGGTCTAAAAGTCACATCAAACCTTTTTAGACTTATTTATTTTTAAAATATTTTTCTTTAACCACATATATTTTTAAAGCTTTAAGTTAAAAAAAACATAGAGTTATGATAACTTATATGCTCGTTTTTATTCATATTCCAACAGCAAATAAAAAGGTTAAACTGATTTACCTCATAAATAAAAATTACACACACACAAGTCTATCTTTCTTTAAATTTAAACTTTTTTTTAAAATGCTGAACTTTAGTTTTTCCCTCACTATTGCTATTAATGCTTGTAACAAAAGTTGGTATGCATCTTTGAATCAAAGAAGTACTCATTTCTTAAAAAAGTAGATGAATTTAGAAGTTATTTATTTTTAGACAAATTTTCAATTAGCCATTAAATTGTATTTTACAAACTTTAGTCTCGGTATCCCACAAAAACCATTCCAACCATTGTTTTTCAAAACTTATCACACTTGCAAATCAAATTTCATGTGTTTATGTCGATTATTGTAGGAAAAGTAAATTTTAAAATCACTTTGGGTATTTTTAAATTTTCCTTTAAAAAATTTAATGTTAGCTTTTTTTTTTGTGCTATTTTAAACACAAAATTGTTGTAAGTCATACATATAAATAGTGCGCAACTAAAATTTGTGAAAAACATTATAAATCAAGTAGTATTTGCTTTATATATTAATTGTTTCATGTTCCTTAATATAAATAATTTTATAGCCATTATAAAGACGTTAAAATTGAAATTTACTTTATTGTTATCATTGATGCTACATGTGACCTTTCTTTTCATTGTTTTTTGCACAGGGCCGTTTTTAGCCTCACCGGCGCCCTAGGCACTGTAAATTGTCACGCCCCCTCCCCCACAATTTTCAGAGCACATCCCCCCCCTCTTCCGTTCTTACCTTGCCAGCTTTGGTACGGGAAAGATTTTCTCTTTACTAAATTTTTTTTTAGCTCTTTGGAGAATAACCACCACTTATGAAACCTCCATGTCCTGGACTCATCCGCAAGGGAAGGATAATGGCGTGTGTTTGCCACTGTTGTTAATTTTTTACCTTATGACATCATGCCCGCCTTTTGTAAACTACTACAGTAAATTAATGAAATCATTTGCAATTACAATATAATGTACACGTTATTGTATGAAATATTTTCAACTTTTTTTATTCTCACTTTCTTCTCTTCACTTATCGTTTTACTGTATTTTACTTTTAGATATCCTTATTTTTTGTTAAATCACTGTCATTGTATTTGCACAACCAAGGTTTTCTCCAAGCTTTGATCATTGCAAAATCGTTAATGACATCATTGTAATCAAAATCCACTAAACAATCATTTTGAGCTCATGGCAATATTTAACTGTTAAGCATTTCTTTTTTTATAGATCTCATTTCAGTCTTTACTCTCTTAAAGGCAGAAATGCTTCTCTCATGATTCATTTGGTGGCGGTACGTTCGCTGTAATTTCAATTGTTTTCTTTTTTTTTCGCCTTCGAATTTTCTGCGGCCCCAAATCTGTTGCGCCCTAGGCATGTGCCTAGCGTGCTTAAGCTGAAAAGCGGGCTTGGTATTGCATTTATGCTTAAGTAAAAAGTTTAAGGACTTAAAGTATGAAGCTTTTTGCAATCAGTTAGTTTCTACTCTATATAAAATGGTGAGTTCAATGTATATATAAATTTAATTAAGAACTTTTAAGCAATCCTTCCTTTCTCCTGTCCCTTTTTTTGTTATGAATATTACTCTCATTTTAAAACTACGAAATGTGCAGAAGTTTCGCAGTATTCGTTTTTCAATCAATTTCTCCATATATTTTTTGAAAAAGAAACAAATTTTTTTTTACATTTGCTTCCTTTTGCTTTATTACTACATTAATAGCTTCATACATAATAGCCTGTTATATACAGGTTAATTTCATCAAAGATTAAAGTTCCTTTCGGTAGAAGAAAAAAGAATGCAGAAGTCAGGAGAATGTGGAATTTAAACAACTAATATGTAAAAATAAAAGTAATTATTAGACTCACAAAACTTTAAATATCTATATAATTAACCAGAAAATATCCCTATAAGAAATTTGTATTTAAAAAAAGGGTGAACAAGATCTTTTATTCTTTTGTCTTATTTTTCTTTTTAATTACGTCGTTCCTAAATCATACATTATTTATAGAGCAGCAAAACAATTGAAACTTAATTCAAACGGATGGATACAACATTGCTTATTTCTTTTCCAGTATTTATATTTAACAAAAGCCTGTCCTTTCATTTTAAACAATGGTATTTCCTTTTCTTTCGTTTTATTAATCATTCTATTTAATCACCATTGTTAATAATGACTGGTAATTAAAAATATTCAGCCAAGTTTGAAAAATTTTCATTTGGAACATTGAAAATTCATAGCTCTGTATTTGGAAAGATGGTAATATTTTAAAATACATTACGTATAATGTTATTTGTGTTATGATAATTGAGATTGCTTAGAATGTATTATTCTGTACAATTGAAGAACTTTAACAGATGTCAATAAAATCTGATACAGAATTTTTCACACTGTCTTCATTTTTACACAGTTTAACTCGTAAGATCCGCTGAATAAGCAGATAGCTGCCAAATTCATATTTTAATTAATTTTATTTCTCAATTATTTTGTGGAATGGATGTAACAGAGCGTTGTACCTCTCCACTACAATTGAGACATGCCGATTATAAATTGATGAGCGTATTATTTTCAACGTTTTATACATTTCATCAATGCACTTGCAGCATAAAAAATACAGTTGGATTCATTTCCTCTAATGATTTAAAAGCAACATTTTTTTACAGTTAGATTGGGTCTTCTATCCAGTTTATTTTGTGGGGAAAAATCACCAAATCGAAATTTTTAAAAACTATGTTTTGCGTTTTGATCATTAACAATATTCTCCTTACATACCTGTTTTATATTGCATGCAGCCTTTACAACATTATCACGAAGTTCATACTGATGTAAAAAACTCACACGGAATTCGGCTCAATTCATATCATTAAAAATTTTTAAAAAATAAACAAAATGGAACAATTTAAGAAAATCTTTTTAGAATGTGAATCTGGGAACGGACAATATGACTATATAAATCAGGTTATGCCACAAACAAAAGTCTAACTGAAACAGAGAGACAAACGTTCGCATGCAAGCAAAATCTGACATTTCTATGCATCAACCTTATAGTTTAGTTTAAAACACTTTTGAAGGCACACAATTTGTCTTAATAGTGACTCAGATAACAAGACACTCATTTTAAATAAAGGAATATCTCTGTCACGACAATATAAGTAGGCAGCTCAGCGACATTTTTAGAGAAAGCACTTTGAGAAAACTGTTTTTTACTAATGCCATTAAGTTAGTTAATTTAAGTTTCATTCCGTTAACGAGCCCTAAACTGTTAGGAGACACTAATATATATTACTTTAAAAGATGGAACGCAATAATCTGTCTTCGGACTCACAAAAAACATAACATCAAGTAACGAGAGGTAGCAGACAAATGAACATTCTTAAATGCATCCATCAATTTTAATAACAGAACATACTTGCGCCAAAAGTACCATCTCGAATATTTAATTTAAAAACAAATCAAAACGTAAATATTTACAGATGCAATGTAAATATTTGCATTTTACGTCGAACAAATAGTCATGATCACAAATAATTCGCATAAGAAAATAAGAGCAACAAAGGATACGAGAATGGTAATTTCATTCGCCCACACAGCATGTTCAATGTGGGTTGATACACACCATCAAAAGTATTTTTTTTGTATTTTTAGAATTTCTTCCACCCACTTTTTTTTTCTTGTTTCAGTGGAGAACATAAATAAAACATATACAATCGTTTTCCGAAACTAAGACTTGTATCCGTTGTTTTCAGTGAATTAGCCCCTTCCCCCTCCACATTATAGCGGGCTCTCAGAGCTTTCATCAAACTAACCATTCGAGAAATCTATTTAATGGATTGTTTGATTGATCTCAGAAACTCGTCTTGCGAAGGAACCCTGGCATTTGAAGATTAAGTTTAATATTTAAAGCGATCTGAGAAGTGATACCTTAAAGGGTATTAAAATTGCAATTATAAGTAAGGATGTTGAGATTGTAGTTCTGAACTGAGTCTGAGTATTTCATAGAAATTATGAAAAATATTTAAACTCGTGAATTTACGTTAAACTGGAAGCCCCTTTCTTGTAACTTAAGATATAACAGATCTACTGTTTTTTTTTTAAATATTTATTGAACGGTTCACTCTTAGATCTTTTTGACGTTAGATTTAATCCCCTCCTTAGATTTTTCTATACATTACATGCGATATATAGAATTCATGTTTAAATTATTATGTTTAATTAATCCTTAAAAATCATGAAATTTAAGTTTTCTGCTTTTTTTTAATATGAAAATAGTAAAACTTGATTGAAGAAGTACTACTCAGAGGTTGCTGAGATATAAAACGTGGTGAATTAAATGTAAAAAAAATGAAGCATAGTGATGAAATTACCTCGGACCCTCTAGGAACACTCTTGCCAAACTTCCACACCCAATCCCAACGGGAAGACTTTGAGCCCTGAGTTCTAGCGTGCAATAGCCCAACTACATAGTGCTCTTCAGCAGCACTAGGTTTCAAACGAGAGAATCTACAACTCCTTCATTGGTCAGTGATTATGACCACTCAGCTAACACGGGCTTAGCAAGCTGACATAAATAAAGAATAGTTAAAATTCGCTTTCAATCATTAGTTTAAATACCGTCATTGGAGAAATGATCAAATAAATGAGAGAATTGAGCTTTCAAATATGCGCTGTTCGTGTCACATATGGCTTTTTAATCGCTATGTAATCAAAATTAATTTTCAATATTAATATCCCGTTAATTTGATTCATTCATTGCAATCAAAAAAAGAAATGGTTCCTAGTTTTTTTTTTAATTTAGTGAAAACATACTTATATTTAATGCAAAAATGTTTTTACATTTTTACAAAGAAATCAAAGATATACTAGATAAAATATCCTGATGTATATATTTTATAAAACTGTACTTTCTCTTTGATTTTGTACCAAATATCCTTTCCTTACAAATCTACTTTCTCAACAACTATTCTTCTTTCAAAGAATTTTCGCTTTCATCAGAATCGCTTCAGGTAACACAAGTGAGGAAATACTTCACAAATCCTAACAGACTTCAGTTACAATCAGTTTCTCCCGACAATAGAGGAATATTCTCCTTTATCAACTCATATATCAAAAGAAATGACCTTACCAGGAATTCCAGTAATGTTGTTCAAAAAACGGTCTGTAATTGGCTGAAATGTTTTTCGCTATCGATATTGCATAATAGAATCCAGGTCCGTACAATAGAAATAAAACTGGCTTAGTAAATAAATAAGGTAAATCAAGGAAAGTTGACACATTTAAGGATTTTTCTATTAGTTCATTGAAAATTGAAGTGACAAGAATCATGAAAAACTGTACTTTATTTTTCAAGATTTAATTGGTTACGTATACAAGTTAATTCTTTTCTTATTATGAAAATAAATAAGAAATTTAGTGTTGAAGAAATTCATTTAATTGTGGCATCTTACCCCATACATGGGGGAAGATACCACCAATCATGGAGTAAGATGCAACAGCATCACAGTAAATAAAAACTAAAGCAAACATTACAAAATTAAAAATGAAGTAACAATAAGTACAGAAAAACAAAAACAGAAAATTAAATTCTTTCATAATTAGCTTGCAAAAAGTAATAGCAGTACATGTTGGAATGATAGCTTACACAACATTTCACTCAGTGAAAATGATTATCATTGCAATCTTTGTGCAAACATTTGTTGTATTCGATGCACTGAATCCAACCACACCTGGGATCTTTTTTAGCATAAAAGTACCCTTTATACACACAGTACAAAAATCGTCATTATTATCCTCTTCACAACTGTCACCACTAGTATCTAGAAGAATTTCTTCGCTTGAGGATGACAAACGGATACGTCTCTTTCTTCTGTTTCTTCGAAGGGTTCTTGTTATTTGTTTTGACCTAACACCTCTTTTTTTAGATTTCTTCGGGCCTTTTCCCGCCCGCATAGTTGCTCTCCCCTCTGATTCAGTTAAAATTTCTGACGCCAGCTAAGACTTTTTACTCCCGATTGGTTTGCGTTCTGACCGGAGGAATAGGCTGTACTCCCGTGTTCTGTGCTGGGGAAGGCAAACGATGGTGTGATTGACCAATCATCATTAATGGCCTTTAAATATTATTAATAATAATAATTGTTATTAATTGCATTTATAATTTATATGATAGTATACTCGTTACAAAATTAAAAAAGTAACAAATTTTAAAGTTCATTTCATTTATTTCCGAATCATGTGGCGTCTCCCCCCAAGTATAGAGGGAAAATGCCTCACACGCTTATTTCCTTATTTGCTACAGTGTTATGGCCGCCTCTAAATCCATCGTATGTATAACATAATACGTAACTCGCTTATATTGCTAATAACATTTAAAATAACAAGTACTTTTACGAACTTTAAGTATAAGGAACGGAATATTTTAAAAGTTGTACTCACTACTCTTTAAATTCTCACGAGATCCAAAAATAAAACCGATTAAAGACGATTAATTGGGATAAATTCACAAGCCACACTTAACGTCGGACCAGACTCTTCACACAAGTGGTCCATTTTTGCTGTCTATAGAAGTATATAAGTACTATTAATAAACTGGAATCTTCCCCCGAATTACGTTAGTCCTTTTTTTTTTTTCGCCATATTGATGATATATTCTTGAATAGAGGCCTTAATGTATCAAATAGCTTGTTCGGGTACTAATATAGATCTTATAAAAAATAAGGCTTTAAAATTAAAACAAGTTAAATGTATTTTATAATTAAAAAATTCCCTATTTTAGTTAATTGTAAAGACTGTATTCATGAATGAAATTCAAAACAAAATACAAAAAAAAATTACAGTGAAAACTAAGAATTTATAAAATTATCTTAAGTATTTCAATTACAATTATTAAAACTTTGTGTACAAATGCTTAGTATCTTGTCATGAAAAACAATCAAAAATAAATTTAATTATTTGAATTCTTATCATGTCTGAATTCTATTTTTCTGACGTGAATAAAATTTCAAATGATTAAATAAAAGGGCAGTTAAACAGTTAAACAAAATGCAAGCGCAACATATAAATTTAAAATTACTTTCTGTTTTTGATAATGAAAGGTGGAAAGAGTTTAAACTATTGTGGAAAATTTTCAGATATTCTAATGAAAGAATGTACGAATATATGCACACATATAATTCACATTTTTCGATTTATGAAAATCTTAATTTATACAATTATCTTCAAAGTTGCAAATGAGGGAGATGTGATGCATATTGGTTTAACTTTGTAATTTAGTATTAATTCAGAATTTGCATTTTCTTTTAACTGATTTTTCTTGGTAGCCTTTTTTCTAACTTTAACTAACTATATTTAATAGCTCTTTATGTTCATTATATAATGAGCACTCATTGCCATAAAAATTTGCACATTAGAAATACAGTGTTATTGCTCAATGAATAACGCCACCAGAGGGCATTTAACATTCTCTTTGGATAATAAAATATGTAAGCATAGATCGTTTGCATGTATTTAAGCTGTTGAAGGAGTGCTGCTTAAGTAGGCACCTTGGGTATTCTGAGCCCCTATATAGGCCATTTTGACTTTACTAAGAGAAAGTTTTGGGGCTAGTGTTCAAGATAGACGTCTGTTGCAGAGCTAACAGATTCAAGAATCCCTCTACAGACCAATAGTCAAGAAACCATCCCATCAAGCGACACGCATCATCTACCCTCCCGTACACAGCAAGTGTTTTGCAAGGCTGTTTCCGCCACATTACCACACTTTCCTGGCCCAATGGATCTTCATATTTGTCCCCGATTAAGCATATCTGGGATTATTTAGGACAGGAAGTTGGGCAGCCTACGAGTTTGGTTGAACAAGAGACGCGTTTATAGCAACTGTGGAACGAGATGGCGTAGGACATCATACAGAACTTGAATACCTCAACACCTGACCGTATTACATCAGGCATTCATGTTAGAGGTTTTGCTCAGAAGGGTACTAAATCCTTCATTCGCTTGTAATTTTTCTTCTATAAATTATTATTTTTATTTGATTTTGTAATTATTTACTTACATTAACGCTGTACTTATTCATTTAAAAATTTCGTTTCATTTCTGACTACAGATTAAATACCCCCTCAGGGGGGCTCGCCTTCTTCAGGGTGAGCACGGGTGTCACAATCCGAGGTGCCCTAGTGATCTTTTCCTTTTCCCACAGGGTTTACTGTCTTTGGTAAACACGGGCTTCACGAACCCGGGGCACCCTAGTGATCCTTCTCTATTTTCGACCCTCTTTCTTGTCATTCAATTCATTCTTTCTTTCTCTTCCCGTCTAGACCACAGATATTAAAACAAATGTTTGGCGCAGTATAGCTGAAATCGGCTCTTGCGCCAATAAACCCAAAATCTCTCAATCACTCACAGATTAAATACACACAACACACAACGAAACTCTGCTTACATGTTTTATAATTCAGGGATACCGGAGTTCAAAGCCTTCTGATGGCATTACGCAATGCGCAATCACGCTGCATTTCTAATCATTTATATATATATATATCTGCTTGACACGTATCTTTGTGCGAAGTATGCGTGTGTGTACGTGCGTGAGTGTGTGTACGTGCGTGCGTGTGTGTGTCTCCACATTCCATCTCTGTCTCCCGACACCGTGGAATAAGATAGAAGCAAGCTTTTATCTGTCTTCCGCTTTGTAGTGCGGCCGCGGTAGCCTAGTGGGGAAGGTAACGGACTCGTGGTAGCGTTTTATGAGCTCGATCCTAATACCACTGAATACTCGCCGTATTGGGAAGCAATGCATGTTAATCTTTCTAGAGCTCAAACGTTCTCCTTTTGGTGCGGTAGTTAGGAGAGGGGGTGGCAACTCAGGTTTCTTCCTCGTCACTTCATCCTGGTTCAAAATTATGAGGTCCCTCACCAAAAACCCTAGTGTAGCTGAACAATAGGATATTAATATTCACTCACTCACTCCACTTTATAGTGCACTGTTATTCCGACAATTGACATTTAAAAAATTGTACACTAAAGATATTGATGAGTTCACCTGATGTTTTTTTTTCTTGTAGCTATATTTAATAATTTTCCTCTATAAATTAATATAATGTAGTCTAATTAATGTTACAAAGTACTAAAATACCTGTTTTTCTGTTATAAACACATTTTCAATTTTTACCGAAGAAAAAAATAACTTAACCTCATTCGCTTTGTGGCAGTGCTGAAAAAAATTCTTATTTTATTTTTCTCTTCATCCATATACCAGATAACATCTTGCCTGTATAGGTAGGTTTCAAAAATCTGAAAAAATTATATCCATTTTAATTCATATATTTAAACTATCTCAGATATCTAGATGCGAAATTAAATTTTCACGATGAAGATGTGCACTGGTAATGTTCAGGTATTGCAATCTTCATTTTTGAAAATAATCCTCATACACAACTTTACACAATAGAAATTCTTTAACTAATGTGAAAAGTATAATAATATATCTTGATTTCTTCATAGGGATATGGAAATAGCTAGTATCAGAAAAAAAATGCATGAACTAGGCTTTCTTTACAAAATCTTTCGCAGTCGTATTTCTCGCAGACAGTCATGTAAAATGCGTATTGATATGAAAATGTGTAAATTTCATTTCCTTTTTTCATTGTTGAGTATTGAAATTGGTGCGTGAGTTTCTGAAGAAGTATAACATTTAACATGTATGATAAATACAAGAAAAATTAGAAACGGAATACAAACTTACAGATGTAAGAAGTCAGAATGTATAAGAAAACAACAACCCAAAAGTAATAGCTGATGCTTAGATCATTTATGCATACAACTTAAAATTAGCCTGTTAATAAGTTTAAGTCAGTGCTTCTTAAACTTTCAATATTTGCGACGTACGCGGTGTATTGGAAGGAAAGGAAAAGCATAAATAAGCAAATTTTTCTTTGGAAATATGCAAATCTATTTCAAACACTATCAAGGCTATTTTATTGTATTCCAAAATCTTCAGAATAGTTGCATTGATAGCGATGCAAAAGAAAAAGTTTGTAATTCGGAAAGACGTATATATATATATATATATATATATTACAAAAATATACTAAAAATAGTTATAAACCTAAGATAACTATCGTCATAATAGGAAAGATTTAGCCACAGAAATACTAAAAGCAAACTGCCAGCCTTAGGAACTAGGAATGCAGGTTTAAACAAAGTTTTCTGGCCAGCCAACCTTCACCTGAATTTGCCAGTATTCTGGGCCATAGGGAAAGCAATAAAATTTCTAGAGAAGTTTAACTATATTATAGATAAAACCATAATCTATTAATGTAATACTATAATGTTATAGCTTTTAATAATTACTAAAATATTTAAAATCATAGCCAAACTAATAGACTTACCACGTGAATACATATTCGCTTCTTATGGACAATAACAGTAACGCATATAATTATTATGTATTGATAAAGTAGCAATATTACTATATATATATATATATACTTTTAAAATTTCTATATTTTATTTTAAAATTTATAGAAAATAAAAAATACTATCCAGACATAAACGATTAATTTTAATAAAATATATTATTACAAAATTACATAGCTAGAGGCGCCATCTATCTATAAACTGTATAACTGAAAAAAACTTTTTTTATTTAACTGTTATATAACTTTTTATAAATTTAAGAGGGTAACTTAGTTCTATACAATGTTTAATAAAGTTATTAATATTTAAATATATATTAGATTATCACTAACTAATACCTTGTTACGATAAATATAATTCAAAATAATATTTCGATATATTGAGATGGATAAGTTTGAATTCCAGGAGGGAACTCTAAGAATGTTAAAATTAAAATCATCTCTTTTATCATAAATATTGCTATGTAATTTATAGTCCTTAATATATAATGATACATCCAAGTAATTAGTTATAACAGGATTATTATTAATTTTAAGAAGCTTTAAATATTCCGGATAAAAATTGATATTGGGATTATAATTATTATTTTTACCAAAAATAATTAGGTCATCTATGTATCTAAAAATGTAATAATCATTATTAATAATATAATTATTTTCGTAAAAGTGTAAATATAAATTAGCCAAACTATTGCTAGCAGGGCCACCCTGAGGCAAACCTTTGGTTTGTTTGTACAGAGAACCATTAAAATTAATGTAATTTTCTTTTAGGACAAAATTTATTAGAGTTCTAAATTTTTGTAAATTAATATTAAGGTTATAATTTCTGTGATTATCCAAAATTACCCTAATTACATCATTGATATCAATAGAGTTAAAAAAGATCTTCAAAGTCATAACTATGAACTGAATAAGTATTTTTATCTTTAAAAAAATCTATAATTTCTTTACTATTTTTAATTATAGCTTTATTACATTGCTTATTGATGAATTCTTGCAAAATATTGTGCAGCATTTTACCTGCATCAGTGATATAAGTTTTAAAACCACTTGTTACTGTTCTAATTTAACAGGATTTTTATGAAATTTAGGTGTTAAAAATATATATGGAAACTTAATCTTATGAGTGGAACATTCAATTTCTTGTATATAGCAGTGATTCGATTAGTAATTTCTTTATCTGACAATTCCAATCTA